>CM041781.1:98054784-98104492 GCA_023374045.1 Limonium bicolor
AGGGGTGTTACAAAAAGTGGTATCAGAGCGTAGTTACGCTCTGATAAAGGATACTGAGCCAAGAACATGAGCATAGGAATATTGGGAAACGGAAAACGCCTGTGAGGATTCGTGACCTAGAAAAATCTAGGAATATCTTTATTGCTAGTGGTTAACTTTCTTATATATTTGTGATTGTGTATGAAAATGGTGTAGCAACCGAGTAGTAATAATAATATACTATAAATGTCGACAAGACGAAGACCACGTGGAGGCAGCAGTGGACGCGGTGGCGAGACACCGGCGGATGTTCCGGCAGTACCAGGCCTAGCAGCGACCATGGCAGCTTTCGCACAGCAGCTAGGAGCTCAACTTACAGGAGCCATACCCCACCCGCCGCAGCCCAGGGAAACCAACTGGTTGAAGAGCGTTGCAGACGCGAGAGTACCGACGACGTATTCAGGGGAACCAGACCCCGCCGCACTGGAGAAATTCATTGTAGAGCACCAGAAGGCCTTCAAAGCTTTTAGAGTTCCTGAAGACCAGAAGGTCGTCATAACTACGTACAACTTGAAGGACGCAGCTGATATTTGGTGGCGGTCTGTGGAGGGCCACCGTAGAGCTACACCGGACTTTGGATGGACAGCGTTTGTAGAAGTGTTACGGGAGAAATACTACCCCGAACACCTAAAGCAGAGGAAGCGGAAAGAGTTCGAGACCTTAATCCAGGGGAGTCAAACAGTTGACCAATACTAAGCACGGTTCATCAGCTTGTTGGACTAATTCCAGGGGTCGACTACTCCGACATCGTCAAGATTCAGAAATTTAGGGGAGGATTGCAATTTCGCATCCAGGGCGCCATGGGAGCAATACGTTTTGCTACTACTCAAGAATGTTATGACATCGCATCGGCAACAGAACTAATGCTTCAGTCCAGGGAAGAGGCCAAAGAAAGAAGAGAAAGAATACTGAAGGAAAAGATGGGGGAGCAACCTCTGGCGGTTACTACAGGAAGGGGAAGAAAATCTTTGAGAAAAGGAAGGGGCGGAAGGACTTTTCCATGGTCAGAAGACGAAGGAGCAGGTCCCTCGTCTGACCGGCCCAGCTATTGATGCTCAGCCACTAAGATCAGCACCACCTAAGGGCAATAAGCCACCCCCGCGTCACTACTACTGTAAACGCTGTAGAAGTGTTCACCCAGGCGTAGATTGTACCGGAAGGAAGGTGGAGTGCCGCTATTGCAGAAAGGAAGGCCATAGAGAGTATGAATGTTTATCCAATCCAGGGAGTCGAGTATACAAGGGAGCTAGAGGTTCACAGAGAACACCAGCTATTGAGCGGGCGGACCAAGAGGAGGTCAAACGCCGCAGAATAACACCTATACTAGAGGACCGGCAGGACAGCCATCCTCATCCGGGAGTCAGAAGGGAAAGGAGATAGTTCCAGGAAGAAACACCCTATACTCAGTGGGAACTTCAGGCGCTGAGGCTAGCGCTCAGCGCGAAACCGGTAAGCCTAGAACTTAAACCGAATGCATGATGCTTGAATGTGTGTTTATAATTATCAGTCGATGAGACTTATATGTGTTAATAAGTATCAAAATTTAGAGAGACCTTACTTAGGTAACCTCTCACCTAATAGGATACTTCGACATTTGTTTTTCCCTTACCTATGAGGCCGAGGTCACCTGAGCCTATGTGCGAAGGTCGGAAATATCCAGAGGCATATTTCCAAGTACTTTGACCCGGCATGATCCTACTCAAGAAATACTTAACTATAAATGAACAAATAGCTATTATAAATGAATGTAGAACCTTGGGGATAGCCTTGGAGGATTTATATTCCAGGATATGGGAGTGGATCAAAACTTAAATTATATATGATGTGTATGGGTAAGGATTGGAATCCACAGGCTAAGTTATACAGTAAAGTAAGAAAGGTAGGTGGAACACGAGTTCCTAGGATACCAGTTGTAACATTTTCCATAGGAGATGATACTGAGTTTTTATATGGTGATAAGAAGAGGATGGATAAGGCGAACAAGATTATTTTGAAGTCAGAAGACGCGTTGATATATAGTGGAGAATCCAGATTAGTGTACCTTGAGATTAAGAGTATTCAACCGAATAGAACCGAGATTAGCCTTGGGATACAGGGTGTGGGATAGTACAGTGAGGAAAAGTAAGTCTGTTTTTGCTTGGACCGCAAAAGGGCGTTATCAACTGTCCAAACTTACAGTAAATACAAAGTATTACCTGCCTAAATGACGAGCAGATGTCATGAAAAGGAATACATTAATTAATATAAAATACTTAAGACTACATGAATTGTCAAAAGGGTTTGATGAAGACCTGCACGTAAAGAGCAAACACTGAAATTTTATGGGATACCCAGGCACCGAGCTTACCGCTCAGTGCGGGACTGGAAAATATTACAATCCCTTATTAACTTCGCGAGAAGATAATGCGAAACCTTGAAATATGACAATAGAGAAACAAAATCTCAAAATATATAACTAAACATCCATAATGGAAAAGCACGGGTTTTAAAATACCTGAGCAAATACCAAGGGTCTCAGCTAGTATCAATATAGTGACAGTGCTCGACTCCTAATTAATAAAGGGGATAGAACAAACTATGAACCTATTTTTTTTTTTTGAAGTCGGGAGAACTACCTAATTAGCAATACCAAATGCTACATATATACATCTAATTTGGAGGTTGTAAACCTAAAACATTGAGGAGTATTGATACATTTCAGGGGGGCTAAGTATCATTAAATATACCTACCCTATTTTGAGGCTCACGTCCTACACTATCATTATGATTCCATACGAGCATATGTCTTCTATGACAGCTCAATTTACGAATGCGAAGAAAGAGCGCAAGAAATAAAATAAGGTTAACCCCCTATGAAATATAAATTTTAATATAAACATGGTAACGAATAACTGTCCTTGACACTTACAATGAAGGTAGTATAAGTTATATTAAGAGTTTGAATTAATATATATACACTAAAAGTGAGTGGAAGTTAAATTTAAAAGTAGGAAAACATACCCCTTGGCATGTAACAATTGTTTACACGTAAACCTTCCTAACGTTATATACTAATCCCTGTGATTCTAAATCCTCTATTTGATATACCTAATCGACCTATTTTTAGAAGCCATTGAGTTTGTGGATTAACCACGTTTCTAAGAGATAGAAACAAACAATAAGCCTTGATTGTCTTGTTACCAAACTGTAGGATTCAAACTAAAAACCCTTAGTTTGAGATGTTACTAATATTAAGAGATACTTAACCTAGGCTGAACATATGGTTCACCTGATTTATGGAGTTTATATGAAGTAACAAAAGCCAATCTTTAAGGCGGAGGAAATAATACTTTATGGAACTGTAATTGTTGATCGAGTTATGAAAACTTTTCCTTGGAGTCTAACTGTGACTGTCCTTATTCTATGCAATGAAGTGTAGGCAATAATCAAGCCCTGGTGAGTTAAATACTAGATGAGCCTTTTAAAGAGAAGAGGGTATTCTAAGGTATCCAAATCCAGAACTGAATTTATTACTTGTATGATGGATTTAAGAGTCAAAATGATTGATGGATATAATTATTAGACAGTATGTGTAACACCCCATCCAACAATAACACACTTACAATAAAACTGCAGCGGAAAAACAACTTCATCACATTACTTTCTCGTTGGTGTTAACGCCGTTAGCCACCCACGTGGCTAACAAGGCTAATACACATACATTGTACCGGTCTGATGGGCTAAATTCCCGAGCAACTATACATTATTATCCCTTTCCATTAACGACAACCAACAACATACACCTTATCAACTATACCGAGTATTTATAAACTGGTGCCGACAACATATCGGTCTTACTACACCTACTGTATAATATACTTAAATGAATACCCATGTACAATGTCTACCCCGTCTTACTCTCGGACGGCTTCCGCTCTCTGTACCTGAAATAGGAAAAAGAGAAAGGGTGGCCCAAGGGGCTCAGCACTTTGCTGGTATGGTAATCCCGCGCCCACATGCTACCGGGCCACGCACAACTAATTGTCGTCTTAGCATGCGGTTGATTATATTTAAATCATGCAGTAACAGTAAACACACAACACTTAACATTTCGCCTCAATGGGCTCAACAATCGGATAATACATCCTACTTAATAATCACTCATGGTATCATCATCCCTAGAGTGTTCCTCCTCTAATGGAGCTACTTCCTTAATAGACGACACATACCCTTAAATCGGGTTATCCTTAAACGCCTCTTATCACAAACTGGGAATCATATCCATGATCCACACACTCCACATTATACAACCTACAACATACACTACATACAACACTTAACAACACTTTGCACGTTTCCACGTGCACAACATAATACCGCAATAGATATTGCATCACGACAAGAATACATAACATAACGGGAGTGGTTCTCTTAGGAACCGACCCAAACATACCTAATACACTGGTGAGCCTAGAGAATGTTGTCAGTCTCATGATAAGCTCGTTATACAATAACAACAACACTCATTACCGTCCTAATAGTTGGACGAGTAACTTAAGTTAAGGCGGTTCGGGTTTGGAGGCCTGAACACACCACACAAACACATGTTCCCCCTAAACGATCATAAGTCAGAATAGCTAAGCTTTGAGTAAGCTAATGGGAGATCATAACCCGTGAGGGAAACAACCATAACAAAGAGAAGGTAAGCTAGGAAGGATACCCTCTCCCAAACAACGCGCGACCGGCCAAACCGGATTCCTCACCACTGTTAGTACATACTTACTTGGATATTAGTTAGAACCCCACTAGGAGTCTATCATAACTACACACCTACAGAATTACAACTGGGTTAAACACACAAGGAGATCCCTACATTCACAAACACATATCACACAATTAACACACGCATAGCCGTGGTTAGTACGTCCCATGGTTCGGGTCGTTTACTCCGAATACCGAACTCTCATGTGATCCTAGACTCAGTTAACTAAGGTTAACACTGCCGAGGTTAAATGGTATCGGAGTTGAACACGCCACATATATGAATTACTGTAAACTCATTACATGTTTTTCTTACAACGTGGCAAACATACAGAAAACAACATTGGCATACAAGCCGGGTAATCCGGTAGGACACAGGTTGCAAGAAAACCATACCTGTCACCGGAGTCCACTTTACCACGTCCACTTTGTTCCTCGAGCAATTTTCGAACAACTGTTAACATCACATGTGTTTTTATTAACATGGGGTAACATGTTGTTTAAAGTCTAACGCTTATAACTTTTCCCCGTTAACTTGGTTAAATAACTTTACATTTTAACTTGTTTTACTTTCACATTTTATTACAACTTTTCACCCACTTAATTGTCATTAAAACTCACCTAACAAGTCCTTAACAACCTCAAAACATCATTAACCATCAATCCCCATCATTACACATCATTTCCATACCTTAAACAATGTTTTTGGTCCATACAACACCTTGTCCGAACTTGTGTCCGAACTTCCAAGTTCGGACGCAAGCCGCGACCTAATACTGAAAACTATACACACGTCCGAACTTGTGTCCGGACTTCCCAAGTTCGGACACAGTTCGAGAGTAAATCCCAGATAGAAACAGTCACGTCTGAACTTTGTCCGACTTCCCAAGTTCGGACACAGTTCGAGAATGAGAAAATCCTTTACCCAACAGAGCCTGTCCGAACTTCCATGTCCGGACGGAAGTTCGGACACGGCAAAACATTGAATTTCCAAGTCTTAAACACTTAACCAATTTCACCAAAACTTTCTCCTAAAGCCTCATAATGTTTCCCACTCATTTGGCACATCAAACACACCTTTAGCCATATGCTAAACTCTTTAAATCACTCACCAAAACCATCTTATCATTCACAATTTCTTACAAAATTCCTAGCACTTGGGATGTTTTCTCCTTAAGATTTTAAGTGGTAGTTCACCAATAATGACCACTACACCAAGGTGTTTCCTCTACACCTTACATCATCTCTCAACTTCTTTTCTTACTAACTAAATCTCCTTTTACAACTTCTTGAATCCTTTTCAAAACCTTACTAAACATCATTCCTTCCTTGTACATCAACATTCCTAAACCTTAAACAAACTTCTCCAAGACTTAAATACATCCTCAAAACACACATTGAATTCCTAGAACTTCCAAGATACACCTAAATTCTTGCATCACTCTAAATCACCTTAACACATGTTTTCTTCTCAAGTAAACATTTATTCACCTTAACACTTCCTAGTTCACCAAGACCATTTAAAACACTTAGAACTTCTCACCATTTCCCAAATTTGGCCATAGCTTCTCTTGTATATACTCCATCCAAACACTTAGGCTTTTACCTTTTTCATTCAAAACACCTAAAATCCATCAAACACATTTTTATACCAAACTTCACACATTAAGCACTACATCACAATATAGTGCATAACTTAAATTGCTTGGCACTTAGGCCCTTAAACAACATGGCTCTTAGGCCCTTAAATTGCATAAACCTTAAACACTGAATTTCCCACATAAGTAATGCCTTTGACCTGCAAATACATACACCATCACATAGTTCTTTTACTAGTCTCCTTGAGAACACTTTACTAGGTCATTCACCATTTGCTCTTTAGGTAGTTTAACAAGCATTATAAGCTTATTTCTCCTAAGGCATTAAATCTCATAAGATAGCATATTTACCTCTTTTCCTCCACAAACTTCTTTCTTGTTTCCTTACAAAACCGGTAAGGCATTTGGTTCCTTTTCAACTATTAAACATTATACAAACAACATAATGAGTATTCAAGCTTTAAGCTCCATCTCATTGTAAACCCTAGGTTACATTATTTCAAAAATTAATGTAGTTGTGTTTACCTTGATCTTTGAAGGGAATTTGAATATCTATGAAGAGAGGACTCCACCTAGTCTTGAAAGATTCAAATGGAGCTAGAACAAAGTAACACAGGAGCTCCATCAATGAATATTTTCGGTCACACACAAAACTTGGAGGAAACTGATTTTTCTTTGAGATTCCTTACCTAGAGCAAAGGAGAGTAATAATGTGTAGAAACACAAGCTCAAGCTCCATCAATGGTGATTCTCCATGGCACCAAAATTGAGCTCTTGAAGATTTGAAAAGGTAGAAGTGTAGAGCTTGACTTAACTAAGACAAATATGGTCTTAGAATTTGATTTGGAGCATGGAGTTGGATTTGGCAAGGAAAAGATGGAGAAGAGAGGGCTGTTGCAAATCGTAAATGGAGGAAAGGAGAAGGTGAAGAAACCGTGTGAAATGAAAGAAGAGAAGGAAATGAGAAGATGAGTTGCTTTTGGAGATATTTATGTTATAAAGCAAAATAGTACTTTACTTTAAGTTTTACTTTACTTATTTGATTTCTTTTACATTTGGTGACTCACACCATGAAAAACCGGCCCCCATATGCCTAGGAGGTATAATAGTCTTTGTTGACCAATTTAATTACTTATAACATTATATGTTACAAACTAGCTTATAAAAGTTACTATTCACAAACTAAGGCACATAGAAGTGAAATTTTTGATTTCCCATTAATATAGCCACCCAAATGTGATACTATATAGTACAAATGTTAATTAAAGAGTAATGATGGACATTTAGCCATTCAAAACTCATTTACAAGACAATTTTTCAAAAACGTGCTTTAAGACTCCTTAAAGCACATTTTGTGTTTTAACTTTTTTCAAGCTTGGTTTTCTTTGGTAATTGCTTTAATATGTTCATTACATATTTATAAGGTATAGGTATGACCATTAGGTCTTATACAAATTTATCCCAAGCTTAGAGCACATTTTTGCTCATATTGACTTTAAGGTATTTATTTTGTTTTGTTTGGTTTCATTATCTTCAAAGCTTCCTAAGGACTTATTTAGCCTTATTAAATCATAATTAAATGTTATTAAGTCTTGGTAGGCTCTTTGGGTCCTAACCAGTTCACTCATAGCTTAGAGCATGTTTTTGCTCATACTGTGGCTTAGTGCTTTATTGCACTTTACTATATTTTAAATTGTCCACTGATGTTTCTAAGGCACTTTTTAGCCTTTATATAACATAGTTTGATATTTAAACCACATATCAAGGTTTGGGGTATTTCAATCTACCCCCCTTAAAGAACTTCGTCCTCGAAGTTCACACTTTCCACACATCAATAGATTTGAACACAGGAATCACTTGGAAATAAACTTCCATAACCAAACACACTTTACATCACAACCTCGGACTTAATGGTCCGGGCAACACATTCACATCCACACATAACATAACATATCCACATGATAACTCGGACTCTATGGTCGGGTATCTTAACAACACTTACACATACATAACAATCCCTTGGACTCACTGGTCTCGGGTAACATCACACATTTGGACACATAGTCCCCATAACATAACAGTCTTCAGACACTTAGGTCTATGTAACAACAACACATTTAGACTCATAGGTCTCAATAGCATACACTTTTAGGAAATCCAAGTCGAAACAACATTATCACACATACCACACAACATGTCATAGCATGTATAACAATCAAAAAATCTTTACATACACACTGATCCCGTAGAACCCGGTCGCGATGGACACCTTCCGTCCCCGTGCCTTTGGGAGATTAAAACAATCACTTAGATTTAAAATTTCCTTGTGAGGTTAAGTAAGAAGACTTTAATTATGTAAAGTATCCATCAACATTTTATAAATACCATTTAAAATCCTTTTGAAAACACACACAACTCCAAGTCCAACTTAAGCTCTTGCTTCATTTCTTAGCGTGGTTAGTTGTGACCACTTATAGGGAGTTTCAAGAGTCATCCAACCCTGATGTGATCAGCATCAGTGTTGAACTATCCTTCCACCCCAATTTGTGTTCGGCTTCCTTGATCACATGCAAATCAAGTTCCACCTCCCACTTCATTTTCAAGCATCAAGTAAATCACTCATTTCCAATTTTCTATCTTTTAAATCATTCTAGTCATGATCATAACATCTCCAAAGGATAGAACTCCGTCTATCAGTTACCTCCATTCGCTTTAATCAGTTGCCTAGGGAATCTTATTCTCACTAGGTTCTATGTCGGTTTCATACCCTTTCATGCATCACTATATAGTATATATATATAACATATATTTATCAAAATACAACACACAATTTCACATTTATACACTGTCGGGGTTTATTCCCCCGGGAGCTTTTCTACTCCCCCACACTTGTACTATCACACACAACTGTTAACAAACACACACCTTATCACAATGGTATTCGCATTTTCTGTGCGCAATTACCACAATTAAACCATGAATGAATGTGTATTTTACGTAACACACACACCAATCATCAAAACAAATATAATTTTGTGCTATGCACAATATAATCACATACACTACGTACACTTGTACGGTAATATACACTAAGTGGTTTTTGCGCTCTACCCCCCTTAAAAGGGATTACGCCACGTAATCAATCACTAAACATTGGCTTAAATGTTCTGCCGTCGTGAAGTGTTTAACTTCCACGCGGTCTATTACACAATGAATTCTGATTAGAGGATCTTAACCATATTGGCGGTTTAGTTCCTAAACCAAGAATTCTCATTGGAGTTTGTTTAAACTCTTAGTGGTTTCGATTCTGGCCTGTTAGGCTTCTAGGCGTTAATAATTAGCCATTCACTCGTGTTCACCATGTACATTCAACACTTGAATCACTGGCTCACTAGTTTCTGCTGCGAAACTCTAATAACTGTAGAGCTTAATTGCTCCATTTGTTATTCTTACTGTATTGTACATCCCCAATTGTCACCTTCATCTTGGTAACAATGGTTCTCAACCGACGCACGGTATCTTTTACCCTGAGCGGATTCGGTGAGTTTCACAATTTTCCATCCACTTCCATGATAATTTACTGTGTATACAGCTATGTATTTCACAATGACTGACTTGTTCCCTTCCGACTTATTGTCGGTTGAGATTGAGCTACTACCTAGTGTGTAGTGCTCTCTCAGTTATTTACAACATTTGAGGTATATTCCATACCGATATTTGGCAGTTAGTGCTACTGTAGTCACTACTGTTAATTATGTCTCCACATTTGGTTTTGTACAAGTACTCTTTTATTGGTGCGGTCTTGCATTTCCTATGCATCGGCCATTATAGCATTATTTCTCCATAATTAACATGTTTCCAATTCCTAGCTATCCCACTCGATCATTACTGCGCAAGTGCAATACCAAAACACTCAGTCATACAGAGTGCAGAGGCGTAAACTCTTGACAGTAAATCTCTTATGCGATTCGCCATGGAATTCACACTGAGTTCCTCATCACACAGTACCTACCACTGGCTTATTGCTCAGTTTGTGTATCATCACTTGCTTGCATGTCCACTGAGTTTAACTCATAGCTGGTCTTATCTGCTACATTATCGTTAACAACACTTATACAACGTCGCTTGTTTCACCGTGCTCTTACTCCATGTATAACATCAGCTTATATCTTACTGTCACTTCAACTTCCACACATAAACTTACATATTCACATTATGTTCATCACTCATTTAAACGACTACTGAATGCTCCTTGAGCATCGATCATTCGAGTCACAAGCCGGCATTATTCAGCTCGGTGTTTCACTTTATACACACTTTACTAAGCTAACTGCTTTCTTTCAATAACAATATGGTCAATCCTTAACATATTTCTTGGGCTTGATACACATAACCACCGCTCCTGCGGTTTCAGAATATCGAGAGGTGTCCCCACTCTTAATGCAGTGGTTTGTTTACCACTCTATTCACTTATACCATAACGAATTTATATAACATATTGCTTATGGCCTATAAGCCTTATTTGCCTTGAGCTGGGCTCATTGTAGGCTGTCCACACCATGTACTTTTCTGTACAGTATTACATGGTTTGGATATTATATTGGGCTCCATGACAAGTCGTTGCATCACGTTCCTTTCATGGGATTCCCCTTAGGTTTGTCAGTCCGTCTCCTGACAACTTATGTCTAAACTGGGTGTTAATTTCAACCCCTGTGCTTCTGTCATGCATTTCATGCAACAACTGTTGATGCGAACACCCTTCAAGGATTCCTGGGTGTTGTTAAGTTATGCCTTTACATCTGGTTTTGTATTATTGGACATACCGTTAGCCACGCCGTTTGCGTTCTTAACTGGCTTATTATCCTTTTCTGTGAAGATCAACACTTCTTGGTAGTGTAGGTACTCATTCTGGAAATTTCATCCGTTCATTGCACATTAATGTGTCCACATTAGGCATCTGCTGCCATGTACAGGTTGGGTCACCGTTCCAGCTAACATGTTTATCCCTAAGGATCCTTAAGACATATGTGATGTCTTTCACAACAGTTTGTGCCTTCGCACTTCCTAACTCTTAACATTTCCTTGAGAGGAATTCACTAATCCTTTTAGTCTCGCTAACTTAACTGAGTTCCTTAGCTTCAACTATCCCTTGTAGTCCTTAGCTCTTGTTTGATTTATACTGCTGACCGTAGACGGAGTCGACTACTTCCCGTGTTTCGGACTCCACCGTAACATATGTGGGGTACCATACTGATACATTGCTACCTACCCAACTAACCCATAAGTAGGTCTGTCAGGCCCCACAAGCTCCTATCGGAGTGCGGTCGTCCCACAATTCAGTTGGTACACTCGTAGTGTCCGTCACACGCCTAGGTGAAGCATTCTGTTGTCAACTCCCTTATATTGTCCCGTGACAATATTCATTCCTACTTCCCAAACTTAATCGAGGGAAAGTTTCCATTGTTGTATCCTTGTCCACTGTCCTTGGTTTTACTGGTTTGGTTTAAAAGAAGGTCGGAAAGAAGTGTTGGTTTGAAAGAAAATTTGGTTTTGAAAAGAAAAGGGTTTGTAAAAATCTGGGTTTAAAGAAAAATTTTCATGGTTTCACAACATCTTCTTACCTTAACCAAGTCTAGCTTCTTGATGACTGGTGTACTTCCAATTACACAGGTCAGGCTGTTAAGCCCTTCCATGGTTATAATGTTTACACTTAACTTCGTGGTACTTTACTAAGTACTTGTAGTGGTTATAAATTTCCCGAACAGCCCTGTTATAGCAGCACTTGCTATGGCAAGTGCGCCATGCTAACTGGCTATCGGTTTAACACATACCAGTTGTGGTATTGTTTTTACCCATACTGTCATCAGTGGCCTTGTTGGCCCTCACTGATCTACTGCCTTATAAACTCTTCTAGGGACTTCTCACTATCTTCACATGACGATCATCAACTAGGTGTTTCCCATTCTGGGAGACCCCTTTGTCTTAGTATTGTATTCTCTTTGTAGCCCGTTCCACGTATTTATCGCGGTTACTGAGACTTGTCTCTTGTTTGGGCACTACGTTGTAGTTCCTTTGTCGGTTGGTATATACCGTTGGTATATTATTTATCAATTGTGGTCCCGTAGACACCTCTCGGGTTTCACTAATCCACTTCTTGCCTGTTGCACGGTCGGTGCGTTGCAAGCTGGTTACTCTCGACTGCTTTGCATGTCGACCCAGGTTGCCGGAAATTCTATTCCTCTATACCACAAAATCCTTCATTCATCGCTATGGAATGCGGTTAACATTGTTTAGATGGAGACGTCTCCGGGATCCCAGTTTTCGGGATCTTACCGTGTGACAGGTTCTCCGTACCTTTAGAGGTACTTATAACAGCCAGATCGGGTATTTCCCGAGTATGAGAGTGGACTTCCCATCTCTCTGGCGTTCTTCCCCAAGTTATAAACAGGGATTGTGGAGGGTGGGATGGATATTGTAGGTTTCCAGTAGTCACTGGTAGTTCCTATCTAGCGTATCTCTCACGCTATCACTCAACCCTTAACCCAAAGTACTTAAATCCTAACTCGTACTTCCTAAGCTCGGTAATTCAGTCATCAGAGCGATACTTCGCTCTGATACCACTTTTTGTACACCCCATCCAACATAACACACTTACAATAAACTGCAGGGAAAAACAATTCATCACATTACTTATCTCGTTGGTGTTACACGCGTTAGCCACCCACGTGGCTAACAAGGCTAATACACATACATTGTACCGGTCTGATGGCTAAATTCCCGAGCAACATACATTACTTATTATCCCTTTCCATTAACGACAACAACAACATACACCTTATCAACTATACCGAGTATTTATAACTGGTGCCGACAACAATATCGGTCTTACTACACCTACTGTATATATATACTTAAATGAATACCCATGTACAATGTCTACCCCGTCTTACTCTCGGACGGCTTCCAGCTCTCTGTACCTGAAATAGGAAAAGAAGAGAAAGGGTGACCCCCAAGGGGCTCAGCACCTTTGCTGGTATGGTAATCCCGCAGCCCACATGCTACCGGGCCACGCACAACTAATTGTCATCTTAGCATGCGGTTGATTATATTTAAATCATGCATGTAACAGTAAACACACAACACTTAACATTTCGCCTCAATGGGCTCAACAATCGGATAATACATCCTACTTAATAAGTCACTCATGGTATTCATCATCCCTAGAGTGTTCCTCCTCTAATGGAGCTACTTCCTTAATAGACGACACATACCCTTAAATCGGGTTATCCTTAAACGCCTCTTATCACAAACTGGGAATCATATCCATGATCCACACACTCCACATTATACAACCTACAACATACACTACATACAACACTTAACAACACTTTGCACGTTTCCACGTGCACAACATAATACCGCAATAGATATTGCATCACAACAAGAATACATAACATAACGGGAGTGGTTCTCTTAGGAACCGACCCAAACATTACTAATACACTGGTGAGCCTAGAGAATGTTTTCAGTCTCATGATAAGCTCGTTATACAATAACAACAACACTCATTACCGTCCTAATAGTTGGACGAGTAACTTAAGTTAAGGCGGTTCGGGTTTGGAGGCCCGAACACACCACAAAACACATGTTCCCCCTAAACCGATCATAAGTCAGAATAGCTAAGCTTTGGAGTAAGCTAATGGGAGATCATAACCGTGAGGGAAACAACCATAACAAAGAGAAGGGTAAGGCTAGGAAGGATACCCTCTCCCAAACAACGCGCGACCGGCCAAACCGGATTCCTCACCACTGTTAGTACATACTTACTTTGGATATTAGTTAGAACCCCACTATGGAGTCTATCATAACTACACACCATACAGAATTACAACTGGGTTAAACACACAAGGGAGATCCCTACATTCACAAACACATATCACACTTAACACACGCATAGCGTGGTTAGTACGTCCCATGGTTCGGGTCGTTTACTCCGAATACCGAACTCTCATGTGATCCTAGACTCAGTTAACTAAGGTTAACACTGCCGAGGTTAAATGGTATCGGAGTTGAACACGCCACATATATGAATTACTGTAAACTCATTACATGTTTTATCTTACAACGTGGCAAACATACAGAAAAAACACATTGGCATACAAGCCGGTGTAATCCGGTAGGACACAGGTTGCAAGAAAACCATACCTGTCACCGGAGTCCACTTTACCACGTCCACTTATGTTCCTCGAGCAATTCTCGAACAAATGTTAACATCACAGTGTTTTTATTAACATTGGGGTAACATGTTTGTTTAAAGTCTAACGCTTATAACTTTTCCCCGTTAACTTGGTTAAATAACTTTACATTTTAACTTGTTTTACTTTCACATTTATTACAACTTTTCACCCACTTATTGTCATTAAAACTCACCTAACAAGTCCTTAACAACCTCAAAAACATCATTAACCATCAATCCCCATCATTACACATCATTTCCATACCTTAAACAATGTTTTTGGTCCATACAACACCTTGTCCGAACTTGTGTCCGAACTTCCAAGTTCGGACGCAAGCCGCGACCTAATACTGAAAACTATACACACGTCCGAACTTGTGTCCGGACTTCCCAAGTTCGGACACAGTTCGAGAGTAAATCCCAGAGAAACAGTCACGTCCGAACTTGTGTCCGGACTTCCGAAGTTCGGACACAGTTCGAGAATGAGAAAATCCTTTACCCAACAGAGCCTGTCCGAACTTCCATGTCCGGACGGAAGTTCGGACACGGCAAAACATTCAATTTCCAAGTCTTTAAACACTTAACCAATTTCACCAAACTTCTCCTAAAGCCTCATAATGTTTCCCAACATCATTTGGCACATCAAACACACCTTTAGCCATATGCTAAACTCTTTAAATCACTCACCAAAACCATCTTATCATTCACAAATTTCTTACAAAATTCCTAGCACTTGGGATGTTTTCTCCTTAAGATTTTTAAGTGGTAGTTCACCAATAATGACCACTACACCAAGGTGTTCCTCTACACCTTAACATCATCTCTCAATCTTTTCTTACTAACTAAATCTCCTTTTTACAACTTCTTGAATCCTTTTTCTAAAAACCTTACTTAAACATCATTCCTTCCTTGTACATCAACATTCCTAAACCTTAAACAAACTCTCCTCCAAGACTTGAATACATCCTCAAAACACACATTGAATTCCTAGAACTTCCAAGATAACACCTAAATTCTTGCATCACTCTAAATCACCTTAACACATGTTTTCTTCTCAAGTAAACATTTATTCACCTTAACACTTCCTAGTTCACCAAGACCATTTAAAACACTTAGAACTTCTCACCCATTTTCCCAAATTTGGCCATAGCTTCTC
Source organism: Limonium bicolor (assembly GCA_023374045.1). Taxonomy (NCBI): domain Eukaryota; kingdom Viridiplantae; phylum Streptophyta; class Magnoliopsida; order Caryophyllales; family Plumbaginaceae; genus Limonium; species Limonium bicolor. Next base: position 98,070,554 of record CM041781.1, read on the forward strand.
TTGTATATACTCACATCCAAACACTTAGGCTTTACCTTATTTCATTCAAAACACCTAAAATCCATCAAACACATTTTATACACAAACTTCACACATTAAGCACTACATCACAATATAGTGCATAACTTAAATTGCTTGGCACTTAGGCCCTTAAACAACATGGCTCTTAGCCCTTAAATTGCATAAACCTTAAACACTGAATTTCCCACATAAGTAATGCCTTTGACCTGCAAATACATACACCATCACATAGGTTCTTTTACTAGTCTCCTTGAGAACACTTTACTAGGTCATTCACCATTTGCTCTTTAGGTAGTTTTAACAAGCATTATAAGCTTATTTCTCCTAAGGCATTAAATCTCATTAGATAGCATATTTACCTCTTTTCCTCACAAACTTCTTTCTTGTTTCCTTACAAAACCGGTAAGGCATTTGGTTCCTTTTCAACATTAAACATTATACAAACAACATAATGAGTATTCAAGCTTTAAGCTCCATCTCATTGTAAACCCTAGGTTTACATTATTTCAAAAACATTAATGTAGTGTTTTACCTTGATCTTTGAAGGGAATTTGAATATCTATGAAGAGAGGACTCCACCTAGTCCTTGAAAGATTCAAATGGAGCTAGAACAAAGTAACACAAGGAGCTCCATCAATGAATGTTTTCGGTCACACACAAAACATGGAGGAAACTTGATTTTTCTTTGAGATTCCTTACCTAGAAGCAAAGGAGAGTAATAATGTGTAGAAACACAAGCTCAAGCTCCATCAATGGTGATTCTCCATGGCACCAAAATTGAGCTCTTGAAGATTTGAAAGGTAGAAGTGTAGAGCTTGACTTAACTAAGACAAATATGGTCTTAGAATTTGATTTGGAGCATGGAGTTGGATTTGGCAAGGAAATGAAGATGGAGAAGAGAGGGCTGTTGCAAATCGTAAATGGAGGAAAGGAGAAGGTGAAGAAACCGTGTGAAATGAAAGAAGAGAAGGAAATGAGAAGATGAGTTTGCTTTTGGAGATATTATGTTATAAAGCAAAATAGTACTTTACTTTAAGTTTTACTTTACTTATTTGATTTCTTTACATGTGGTGACTCACACCATGAAAAACCGGCCCCCATATGCCTAGGAGGGTATAATAGTCTTTGTTGACCAATTTAATTACTTATAACATTATATGTTACAAACTAGCTTATAAAAGTTACTATTCACAAACTAAGGCACATAGAAGTGAAATTTTTGATTTCCCATTAATATAGCCACCCAAATGTGATACTATATAGTACAAATGTTAATTAAAGAGTAATGATGGACATTTAGCCATTCAAAACTCATTTACAAGACAATTTTTCAAAAACGTGCTTTAAGACTCCTTAAAGCACATTTTGTGTTTTAACTTGTTTTCAAGCTTGGTTTTCTTGGTAATTGCTTTAATATGTTCATTAACATATTTATAAGGTATAGGTATGACCATTAGGTCTTATACAATTTATCCCAAGCTTAGAGCACATTTTGCTCATATTGACTTTAAGGTATTTATTTGTGTTTTGTTTGGTTTCATTATCTTCCAAAGCTTCCTAAGGACTTATTTAGCCTTATAAATCATAATTAAATGTTATTAAGTTGGTAGGCTCTTTGGGTCCTAACCAAGTTCACTCATAGCTTAGAGCATGTTTTTGCTCATACTGTGGCTTAGTGCTTTATTGCACTTACTATTTTAAATTGTCCACTGATGTTTCTAAGGCACTTTTTAGCCTTTATATAACATAGTTTGATATTTAAACCACATATCAAGGTTTGGGGTATTTCAGTATGAGCCTAGATGTTTAATAAGAATTTACCTTTTATGCCAAGAGGAAAAACTGGCTTCCCCGCTTGATGATTTGATCAAAGGAATATGGTTCCGGGGATTTGGTAATACACTAGATTCGAGTATAGATTATAACAATACTGGATTAGTTGTATAGTGGTCAAGAGAAAATGTAGTACTCACCACGTCACAAAGTTTGATAAGATAAATTTTGGAAGAACAATTATGTGATTGTTTGATATTTGACGTGGGAGGTCGAACTTGATCCTGGTCATATCAGGGAAAACCAAACACAAAATGGAGTGGAAGGATAGTTCAACATTGACGCTGACCCCGTCAGGGTTGAATGATTCCTGAGACTTCCTACAAGTGGTCACAAGTATTCCTGTGATAAGTAAATATTTATTCTTAATTTTAATATAAAATTTGACTAATGAAGTATATGAGTTGTTGAAAGTGTAAGTTAAGAATTAAGCTGTCCAGGTCATCCTGAAGAGATTAAAAAGCTAAAACGACTCCGAGTATGTCGTAAAAATAGTCAATTGTGAGGAGAATAATAATAACTGTTATTATACATGAGCCCATGTTAATAAGTTAAAAATGAGATTAAAAGACATTTACCTGTAATAAGAGTATTCTCAAGCTACCTTCTAAGTTATGGCCAAATTGCCATCTGGAAGGAAAGATCGACTTCCATGTCTTTCTTTATAAATTCAAACCCAATATATTAAATGGGAACCTACCTATAAGCATGGTAGAATATAAAGAGTATAACATTATACTAATACTCACATGAGTTGATTCACAACTGCAAGAACATGTTCGACTGAGAGAAAAATTGTACCTTGTTAGAAACCTTAGCGGGAACCCTACTGTGGTATACCTGATGAACAAAAGATAGTAATCGTGTATACTACTGACAATTGGTGATTCAATAATATCGAGAAACCTTTCTATATTATACATAAGATGCACTGCTCGACCGTAGCTCATACCTTACATTGAAAATGAAAACCAAATTTGGTGACAGTAAACTCAAATATCAGAATCATAAGATGATGACCTGAAGATCAAAGAGAGAGATTTTAAGTAAGCCCCAATATTAATACAAGACCCGAGCGCCGACGATTATAAATACAAGAGGCGATTAATGGAAGTGTGTTACACACGATAGTTTAAACAAGCCATGAGATAATATTGGCAACATACAAGATAGTAGATCACCTTCACCCATACACACGGGATTCAAATATAAAAGCATACTAATGCACTATGGAACATGTCAGAGAATGCATAGATTCTTGGGAGGCTATACCTCGAAAACGGACAGAAGTCATATGCTGATGTCCGTAGGAGAGACCTCGAGTTCGTAGTAGGCGATCGAGTCTTCCTTAGAGTTTCACCTATGAAGGAAATTTTTAGATTTGGGCAGAAGGGCAAGCTTAGCCCAAAGTATGTAGGACCGTACCTTATTACGGAGCGAGTGGGCCCATTAGCCTACATATTAGATTTACCTATTGAACTTCGAAGAGTGCACAACGTGTTTCACATTTCTCAACTAAAGGAGTGTGCCTCACCCGTCACATATCTTAGAGCCCGAGACACTCGAGCTAGATCCTACACTTAGATATGAGGAGACCCTAGTTCGCATTTTAGACTCCAAAACTAGGGAGACCAGGAACAAGACCATTAGAATGGTAAAGGTTCTTTGGTCAAACCACGACATTGAGGAGGCGACATGGGAGTTAGAAGACTCCATGCGAGACAAGTATCCAGCACTTTTCTCTTAGCTTTGTGTATACTTGTGGGGGGTACGTGGGCGTAACCCTTTTTAAGGGAAGTAGAGCACCACATGCGACTTGCATATCTGCAGTCTATACTAGATTTGTATTTGGTTGTTTGCGTTTGATTGTTGCGCATGTGTGCAATTGGTTGAATGGTTATGGTTGTGTTCTATGTAACACTTGGATATTGATATGTCCTATGTGACACTTGGTTGGTTATTGTTGTGTCCTGTGTGAGACTTGAATGGTTATTGGTGTGTTCTATGTAACACTTGGTATTGATGTGTCCTATGTGACACTTGGATGGCTATTGACGTGTTCTATGTAACACTTGGATGGTTAATAAAAGTACACTTATTTACTTTGTAGTATATTCATTCCTACAATCGCACAAGAGATTTACTGCCAAGGGTTTACGCCTCTGCACTCTGTAGGACTGAGTGTTTTGGTATTGCACTTGTGCAGTGATGACCGAGTGGGATAACTAGGAAGTTGGGACACTTTGCTTTACAGTATTTATCAAGTTACTTATGCTATGATTACATTGTTTGCCATGAGCAAGGTTATGTTTATGTGAATTGCATACACTCATATTACTGATGGAATGTAGAGGTGTCAATATAGTATTGACACCCAGGAAGGATAAGCATACAGGGAATAGATACGAGGAACTTGATTCCATAGGATATGTAAGTAGAAGTTATGACTTCGGGACGAAGTCCTTTTAAGGGGGTAGACTGAAATACCCCTAACCTTTTAATAATTAAATAAAGGGAAATATGAATTATTTGGGGGATTATTAAACCCTGAGAAAAGTATATAAACAGTTAGGCGTTAAAAACGCACCTAAACTCCTTAAGGTCAAAAACGAGCGTTAAAGCCCGACCTTAAGCTAACCAAGTTATATAAGCTATAAACTCATATGAAGTTAAACAAGGATCATTTTATTACCTTTAAAACACAAGTCCTCAGTTGCAACTGAGTAAAAATACAATATGCCCGGGAGTTCCCTTAAGGGCCCTTTAAGGCCCGAAAGTCCCGGTAATACTTTATTAAGTAAAGTAAAGCATTAAACTTCATTCTAAATGCACAATAACACTTTAATGAACATTTAAGATGAAGTTCTCAAGCTAAGTTCTCAGTTATAGACGAAGTGCGGAGGTTCCCGATGAGGGCCCCATAAACCCCCGAGAGTGCCTCGGAGAGGTACCGAAGTGGAACAAACTCCAATATAAATCATTCTAAGAGTTCCTATCATCAATATTCACCATTATAAATAGAATGCTCGAGCTACTTTTTCAAAAATACACAAAGTGCTCGGGGGAATTTCTTAACGCTCCTTTTTGCCCCGGGAGTGTCCCGGTAGCCCAAAAATTGAGTTATGAGTCTATATAACCCCATATAACTCAATGTAACACCTTAATATATTATTATTGACTATAAAAAATGTCAATAAACACTTGGAACTCATAGCGACTAATTATTTTCTAGAAAATCCTTAATGCACAAAAATGCACCTTCGGGTGTCACAAACATGCGTTCTACGCAATTATCTTGAAATCTTTGAGGAGCCACGAGTTGATAATCTTCAAAGGGGATATGACCATCTAAATCAATTAATGCCAGTGCTAAAATCATAGCACAACCAGGGCCGATTTTTGAGTAAAAAAGGTACCTAAAATCAGCATTTTTACCTTAAAACTTTCACCTTTTACCTTGGTATAAATGTACCAATTAAATGCTGCAACCTATTACATGTTATAATATGGTCTTAATACAATATAGTGTGACAGGAATCAGATTAAAAATCAGTCCCAATTATTCCCTATGTTGGCCGCCAATTTGAGTGTTATTTGGCTAGTTTTAACAAAAAAAAAACATGTCTTATGGATGGTGACTCATCCAGCATGTGCTACATGATAATGTATCAAATAAATCCAGTCAATTAAGCCTCCATTACCGTATTCCTGCAAGGAATCAAGAAGAAATTATTTTAAACAAAAGTAATGAAATTAAAATAAGAAAGCTAGATCTACTTTATACATGTGCTAGTATACCAACAAAACAACCCATGTTACTAGCATATATGGCAGCCGATTTTTAGTAGTAAAAGGAGAGACTTATTGCTGTCAAATTGGTCAAGGAAGACAGCTACCTAATAATGCATATATCTATGTCAAAAACAAACAAAACTCAAGTACCATGTAGCAGCCCATGGTGCCGATTTATGCAAGGAAAGAAGGCCTAAATTGCCTTATTAAAATCAAGCTAAATCATCTAGCTACCTAGCCATTTTCTAATGTCTTCAATCATCAAAATCAAATGCTCCATTCAGTCCCATTACCGTGAGCAATCAAGGAGAACAAGACAAAACAACTTAGAAAAATGCTAAAGAAATACCTTACCTAAATTCCTAGCACTCTTGTCTTGTCTTCTTCTTTCAAAATTGACAAACAAAGCCACCTTACCCACATGACTCAGCCGAAAGTCTCCAATAATAAGGGCATCTTCTTGAGCCAAACAATCAAATAATTAACAAAGGAAAAGAATGCCTAATCAAATAAACAATAAACAAAGCCAATCAAATTTTGAATTCTCTTTCCTTGTCTTACCTTAAGTCCAACGTGAGCTATCCATTCTCCTTGCCCACTCCATGGCCGATTGGTAAGCATTCCATTACTCTCTCTTTTCTTCTTCATTTGTTAGTTCATTCCTTAGAGCTTCAAAGCTCCATTAATGGTGTTTCAAGTTCTAACACCATTTCTATGTAAATTCCTAGTTAAATCTACTAAGTCTTGAAGCAAGAATCTATCTAGCAACCAACCAAGATTTCGCCAAGCTTTAGTTCTCCAAGGAGGTTCCTAGATTCAACAACAACACAATGAACAACAATATCAAGTTAAGGTATATTTTCATATTGAAAATCTTGGTAAAATACCCTAAGGTTATTACCGAAAATTATGAACTTCTAAGCTAATTTTTCTTCATTATTTCATGAAAGAAATTTAGATCTACAACCATCTCAAGGTCTACAGAAAATTCCTTGAAAAATTCCTATGGTAAACTCTTGTAAAACTACTCCAAATCTTATTATAAATCCTTGTTAGAAGTCTAACAATTGGATCTCCTAAATATATACAAGGAGGCCGAATTCTCTTCACCAAGATAGCATTTGAAGAGCTTGGAATTCAAGGAGAAATCAAGTACAAGAATTGTCTTGATTTAAGGAGTAAGTTTATATAATTAAGGTTTATTAAGTTTAAGCTTGATTTAAGCTTCAAACTTTGGTATAAAAATTATGTATAACCTTCTAAATAAATTAAGGCCGAAATACTTTGGGTTATATTGTCAAGAAAATAAATTATAACATATAAGGTAAGATTATTACCTTAAGGTATAAATTGGTGACACAAAAATTAATTAAAATGCATATATATATAAACCAAAATGTTTAGGAATAAAATGTTCTATTTTGAGTTTATAATCAAGTCATTAGCATAATTTTTAGAAGTGTTATATGGCATATATACATTGATATGTATATATTATAAGGTTTAAATCAAGTTTTAAAAACATATAGTAAATATATATTAAAGTCGAGAATGATATGAATGTATTGGTGTTTTTGGAAATATATATAAGTGTATTAACTTATATTATAAATTTTGGGAATATTGAAAATAGCTACAAGTATTTAAATGGCTAGTTTAATAAGTTATGTGGCTAAAATGTAACTTTTGAAAAGTTTGGTGTACAAATAATAAAGGCCGAGAGTTTAAGGAGTTGTTTGGTATAATTATGATATAATATGAGGTAGGAATTAATATTATGAATTTTGGTGAATTTAATAAGTGTTTAAGTGTTAAAATAACAATTTATAAAGTTTTGGGGCTATATTGTAATTATTGGAAAGTTTGGGATAAAACCGAGAGTACATATGAATTTATGGGTATATTAAAGTATTAATTATGAAAATAAGTCTTGGTCAAAGTGTTGACCAAAAACTTTGGATTAAAATAATTTATGACATAAAATATTAAGTTTATAAACGTTTAAGGGTGAATATGTAATTTTTGAAAATATAAGTGAAGAACCGAATTTAATTTGGGGCGAATTCATAATTTGCAAAATTATAAGGGCCTTTTCGATATTTAAGAAAATTGAATATTGAAACTATAGTTTATAAGTTAATATGTAACTTATATAAAGTTTTGGGGTTAAAAAGTGAATAAAGGAAAATATAAGTGAAAACCGAAAGTTAAGGGGTTTATTTGTAATTTATAAAAGTTGGTATAATAAGATTGTAATTTACGAAAGTTAATATGGATATTTGGTAAATTAAAAAGGTAATGTGGTTAATTAATAATTTACAAAAGTTAATGTGTATGTTATGCAATTACCGAATTTATAAGGTTATTTGGTAATTTATAAAAATTAGAATATTCATTTGGTAATTACCGAGAGATTAAAGTGGTAATTGGTAAATTATAAAGTTATATGGTTATTTGGTAAGTTGTAAAAGTTAATAGGTTCAAATTATGATTACCGAAATTGAAAAGATTGGTTTTGTAATTTAATAAAGAAAGGAAGTAAAACTAGGTAATATAATGTATTATGGTATATTATGGAGTATAATATAAAGTTTATAAAATAATTGTGGTTATAATAAAAATGACCAAAGGATATAATATAAAGAATAAGTGGAAACAATTATGAGTATATAATTAAGGAAATGGAAATATACTACAAGGTGGAAATTCATTATCACATGTGGAGATCACATAAAATAATGAACTAATGAACTATCTAGAACCACTGTTAAATAACAGGGGGAAATAAAAAACATACAGAGTTATTATACAACGAGTATAAACGCTACAGTGACAGTACTGTAATATTTAGTGAATAGTTATATTAATATTACCTGGTATTGCATGTTTATATAACAGCGTACGGGAAGGAACTACTGAACAGGAATTTGTCAAGCTAGCAGTTACTTGGTGAACGGTATGTTAATTGTGTGGTCTAAATGTCCTAAGGATTTTCCTAAGGTCCAGACGTGTGTGTTTAATTGTTAAGAGTGATATCTGTGATTTATGTATATGATATTGTATATTGTATTGCTCAACACCACTACGTTTTATTTTTCACGAACGTCTTATGACTGGAAGTTTATACATCTAAACTGGAACAAGACTAACTGACCTTTAGGTAATATTGAACCTAACTGATGGTCAACTGTTATAGTCTTAACTCAAGGATTGATTATTATGTCACTGACAAAAAAGGCTAACTTATAAAGAGAGGAATCCAGACTGTTTCGACTTTCTAGTTGCGCATCGTGATCACTACGAGAGACTTCAATGGGGAGTCACTCATGGGAATCCATTGTCCATATTCGACGATGGCGGAGGGCACTGCCGTTGGTGCACAGGTTCGACTGAATCGGTCAAAATATTTATCTAGGGCCATAAGGCCAGCTGGTAACGGTTCCATTGGAACCCAGGGGACTATCGTCCAATAATAAGTTATTAAGGGTTGTCTTAACATGACACCTGAGGTGGAATTCAATTGGAAAAGGTTAAGTGATTGGTTTAAAGGATAAGGGCCAGGTGGCCAACTAACAAGTACAGATTAATACGCGTATCTTGGTTTGGTTATTGTTATGGGTTATTGATGTGCGATTATGGGTTATTGCTATGGATTATTGATGTGTGGTTATTGGTGTTGTGTACTATTGTACATTGATGTTTACAGGTGAATTGTTTCGTGATTGTTTAATGTTTACATTTATTACTGTTATTGTTGTAAACCGGTATTTCATGTAAAGAATCTAATATCAAGATGGCTAAAATGACTTAAGGAATCTAGATGACTTAGGACTACATTTAGCATACCAGCATTTCGATTGATGAGCCCTTCAATGAGCCAAACATTCCAGGTCATTGAAGAAGTCTCAAGTCGGAGTGCGGGACGCGGGGGTAGCTGATGTGTTTCCACCAAACACCTTTGGTTTTATTTATGTATTGAATTAAGGAGATTGTTGTATTCAGTTAGTTGCTCATTTAGTTGTATTTGGTTTGTAATAATTAGAGTGCTCAGTATCTGTTCATCACAGCATGAGTAGTTGAAGTGTTGGAAGGAGTAAGGATGCCTTGTTACTCACAAGGGTGAGTAACGGCGTGTATCACCAAGGTAGATAGTTTTATTTTCCGCTGCGAATTATTATTTATTATGCTACGACATGCGACGTTATTACAGGTTTAGGATTAGGGGTGTTACAACAACAAGGTGTGAAGAGGTGAGTTTTTCCTCCTTCAATGGAGATTCTCCATGGCACCGAAATTGAGTTCTTGAAGATTTGAAAAGATAGAAGTGTAGAGCTTGGTCTAACTAAGTCAAAGGTAATCTTGAAATTGATATTGGAGCATTGAGTCATGAGTTACAAGTAAAAGAAGGTGAAGAATGAGGTGGTACTGTAGGAGAACGGCTGGAGCTTGGGAGAATGAAGATGAAGACGGTGGGAATGAGTGGGGAAAGAAATAAATGAGGTGAGAGGCAAGCTTTAGAAGATATTTATGTTATAAAGGTAAATAGTAACTTTACTTTATTTTCTTTTACTTTCTTTAGTTGGCTGCTTGGCATGGTGAGTCACCACCACTAAAACCGTGCCCCATTCCATAATAAAGATATTTATGGTTTTTTTGACCATTTAATTAAGCTAAGTTGACTAAAGTCAAAACTAGCACTATTTGAGCACTATTCACAAATTAGTGCACATAATTGGGAAATGTTTGGTTTCCCATTGATTTAGACTTCCTAATGTGATACTAAGTAGTACACATATTGATTAAAGAGTAATGATGGGCATTTAGCCACTTAAAACCCATTTTTAAGACAATTTTTCAAAAATGTGCTTTAAGGCTCCTTAAAGCACATTTTGTGTTTTAACTTGTCTTCAAGCTTGGTTTTCCTTAGTAATTGATTTAAAATGTTCATTATCATGTTAATAAGGTCTATGAATGACCTTTAGGTATTATACAAGGTTCCACCAAGTCTAGAGCAAGTATTTGCTTAAATTGAATTTATGGTGTTTTCTTGTGTTTTGTTTGGTTTAAATTGTCTACCAATGTTTTTAAGGACTTCATTAGCCTTATAAAATCATAATTGCATATTATTATGTCTTGGTAGGCTCTTTGGGTCCTAACCAAGTTCATTCCAAGCTTAGAGCATGTTTTTGCTCAAACTGTCTTAGTAGTACTTTATTGTGTTTACTATGGTTTAGTTTACTTACTAGCATTTCTAAGGCACTTTTTAGCCATCATATACCATAGTCTAATATTTAAACAACATATCAAGGTTTGGGGTATTTCAATCTACCCCTCTAAAAGAACTTCGTCCTCGAAGTTCACAGTTTCCCTCGTATTCTTCCATAGAATCTGGGAATTACTTGCACGATAAAACTTCCATAACCAAACATACTTTACATCACAACCTCGGACTTAACGGTCCGGGTAACATATCCACATTTGTATCAACATCTCCACCCCAGACTCTCAGGTCTGGGTAACATAACCAAAATCAGAACACTACCACCTTAGGACTCACGGGCAAGATAAAATTTATTACACATACCACACAACATGTCTTAGCATGTATAGCAATCAGAAATATCCTTTTTTTTCATCTCTTCATGGACTCCCATGTCGAGTACATATACACTGTGATCCCGCAGAACCCGGTCACAATGGACTCCTTCTGGCCCTCGTTCCATTGGGCGATCAAAACAATCACTTAATTTTTTTTAACATATATACTTCTCATGTCACCGGTCCGAAGACAAAGGCTCATATGTCCTCAGCTCAAGAGCAAGTACTACAAAAATCTTCTTTACGAGGTTAAGTATAAGAATTTTCTTTATTTAAAGTATCTATCGAAAGTTTTGAAAATACCAATTGAAAATCCTTTTTGAAAACGCAATACAACTCCAAGTACCATTTATGCTCTTTGCATCTTTCCTTAGCGTGGTTATTTGTGACCACTTATAGGGATCTTCAAGAATCATCCAACCCTGATGTGATCAGCATCAGTGTTGAACTATCCTTCCACCCCAATTTGTGTTCAGCTTCCCTTGATCACATGCAAATCAAGTTCCACCTCCCTCTTCATTTTCAAGCATCACATAATACACTCATTTCCAATTTTCTATCTTTTTTTGTCATTCTAGTCATAATCATTACATCTCCAAAGGATAAAACTCCGTCTATCTGTTATCTCCATTCACTTTAATCCAGTTACATAGGGAATCTTATTCTCACTAGGTTCTATGTCGGTTTCATTCCTCTCCATAAATTACAATACTATATATATATATATATATATATATATTTATCAAAATACCATGCACGGTTTTACATTTAGTATTATGTGAACACTTACTGTCGGGGTTTTAGTTCCCTGGGAGTTTCTTTACTCCCTTACACTTGTACTCTCACACACAACAGTTAACAAAGTGGATTCACTTATCACAATGATATTTACCACAATTAAACCATTAATGAATGCATACGTTTATGTAACACACACACCAATCATCCAACAAATTATTTTGTGCTATGCACACCATAGTTCACGTACACTTGTACGTCAAAACACACTAAGCGGTTTTAGGCTCTAACCCCCTTAAAAGGGATTACGCCCACGTAATCAATCACTGAACATTGGTTTGAAATGTTCTGCCGTCGTGAAGTGTTTTAACTTCCACGCGGTCTATTATTCAATGCGTTCCGGTTAGGGGATCTTAACCATATTGGCGGTTTAATCCCTAAACCAATAATTCTTATTGGAGTTTATTTAACTCATTACCGGTTTCGGTTCTGGCCTGTGAGGCTTCTAGGCGTTAATAATTAACCGTTCACTCATATTCACTATGCACATTCAACATTTGAATCGTGGGTCCACTAGCTTCTGCTGCATGACCCTGATAACTTTAGAGCTTAGTTTGCCCCATTCATTATTCTTACTGTATTGTATATTTCCTATTTATCACCTTTATCTTGGTAATAATGGTTTCTCATCCGACGCGTGATATCTCTTACCGTGAGTGAATTCGGTGAGTTACAAACTTTCTATCCACTTCCATGATAATTTACTGTGTATGCTGCTATATATTTCACAATGATTAACTTGATTTCTTCCGACTTACTATCGGTTGAGGTTGAGCTACTACCTAATGTGTAGTGCTCTCTCAGTTATTTCCCACACTTGAGGTATATTCTATACCGATATTTGGTATTCGGTGTTACTGCAGTCACTCATCCCTAATCATGCCTCCACATTTGGTTCTGTACAAGTATCATTTCATTGGTGCGACCTTGCATTTCCTATGCATCGGTCATTATAGCGTTATAAGTCTCTTTCTACTTCTACCACAATTTACATTTTCCAAATTCCTAACTATCTCACTCGATCATTACTGCGCAAGTGCAATACCAAAACACTCAGTCATACAGAGTGTAGAGGCGTAAACTCTTGGCAGTAAATCCCTTATGCGATTCGCAATGGAATTCACATTGTGTTTCATTGAGATTCTTATCTCGTAATACTGGTCACTGGCTTGTTGCCTAGTTTATTTGCTATCACTTACCGTTGTATCTCCACTGAGTCTAGCTTATAACTCTACTTATTTTTGCCATATTATCATTTAACAATACTTACACAATGGTCGCTTACTACGCACCATGCTCTTACTCATTGTATAACACTAACTTACATGGCATCCACTGTCATCTTAGCTTCTGCACATGTACTTTCATCATTAGTAATTTGGTTCGTTCTTCATTTGGATGACTACTTAACACAATATTCCTGAGTCTTTATGCTCCTTGAGCGTTGTGCACTCTACATTTAGCATCACACACCTATAGTGGATGCTATTAGACTTATTACTCTTCCGGTCTCCGCCACTGGTACAGACATTTCTTTTCTTAAGACGACTACTCAAATCATCCTTGGGTAGTAACCATATGTTCAACCCTTAACATATTTCTTGAACTTGGTTACATAACTACCGCTCCCGCGGTTTCACAATATCGAGAGGTATCCCCACTCTTAAAGCAGTGGTTCATTCTCCGCTCCATTCACTTGTACAACATAAACTTCCATAATCAATTAAATTTACATAACACATTTTGTTTGTGGCTTATAAGCCTTACTGCCTCGAGCTCTGCTCATTGTAGGCTGTTCACACACATTTTCTTCTCTGTATAACATTACATGGTTTGGAGGTTGGATTGGGCTCCATGACAAGGTCGCTGCATCACGCTTCCTTTCATGGGATGCCCCTTAGGAATGTTAGTGTGTAAGTTACAACCCTTGCGTTTCTGTCACGTTATTTCATCCAACAATGGTTGTTCCAAACACCCATCAAGGATTGCTCTTGGGTGTTGCTAAGTTATGCCACTACTTCTGGCTTGCACTTATTGGTATGTTTAGTTAACTACGCCTTTTTGCGTTCTTAGCTGGGTTTACTATCCTCTTCTGTGAAGGTCGATATTCCCCGGTAGTCTAGGTGATCATTCCGGGAGTTTCATCCTGTTTGTTGCACATTAATGTGTCCACATTAGGCATCTGCCTTACCATGTATAGGCTGGGTATTCGTTCCAGCTATCATGTCTTATCCCTCAGGATCCTTAAGACATATGTGATGTCTTTACATAACAGTCAGTGCACTTCGTGTTTCCTGACTCTTAAACATTCCCTGAAACGAATTCACTAATCCCTTTAGTCTCGTTAACTTAACTGGGTTCTTTTACTTCAACCATTCATGGTAATCCGTTGCTCTTGTTTGACTTTTACTTCTGACCGTAGTACGGAGTCGACTACTTCCGTGTTCCTGACTCTACTAGTATACATGTGTGGGGTACCCTACTGATACATTTCTACTTACCCGACCTACCCATAAGTAGGACTGTCAGGCCCACAAGCTCCTATCAGAGTGCGGTCGTCCCACATTTCATTTTTGTAAACTCGTAGTGTCCGTCACACGCCTAGGTGAAGTATTCTGTTGTCAACTCCCTTATATCATCCTATGATAATATGCATTCCGTGCTTCCCGGACTTAATCAAGGGAAAGTTTATCCACTGTTGTGTTTAGTATGAACTCAATCCATTCCCTCGGGTTGCTACCCTTGGGTTATCCTATTTCTGTCTGGTTGTTCAAAAGTGATCTGGGTGTAACTTACCTACCACGTGGTGTTGAGGCTGGTGTAGGTTCTCTGGTTTGGTTTAAAAGAAGGTTAGAAATAAGTATAGGTTTGAAAGAAAATTTGGTTTTGAAAAGAAAAGAGTTTGGAATAAATCTGGGTTTGAAAGAAAAATTCTCGTGGTTTCACAACGTCTTCTTGCCTTAACCAAGTCTAGCTTCTTGCTGACCGGTGTATTCCCAATTACAAAGGTTAGGCTGTTAAGCCCTTCCATGGCTATGATGACCTCCTTTAACTTCATGGTACGTTACTAAGTACTTTGTAGTTGTTAAAAATTCTCCCCGAACAGCCCTGTTATAGCAGCACTTGCCATGGCAAGTGCGCCATGTTAACTGGCTTATCGGTTGAGCACTTACCGGTTGCGGTATTGTTTTTACCCGCACTGTATTCAATGGCCTTGTTGGCCCTTACTTTGATCTTACAGTCTTAACAATAACTCTTCTGGGCGACTTCTCATTGTCTTCACATGATAATCATTAACTGGGGTGTTCCCACATTCTTGAAGACCCCTTTTTACTTAGTATTGTATCTTCTTCGTAGCCCGTTCCACGAATTTGTCGTGGTTACTGAGACTTGTCTCTTGTTTGGGTACTACGTTGTAGTTCCTTAGTCGGTTGGTATACCGTTGGCGACATTATTTAATAATCGTGGTCCCGTAGACGTCTCGGTTTCCATTACTTCACTTCTTGCCTGTAGCACGGTTGGTGTGTTGCAAGCTGGTTGCTCTTGACTGCTCGGCATGTCGACCCAGGTTGCCGGAAATTTCATTCTCTTGCACGTAGGATTCTTCATTCTTTGCTATTAAATGCGGTTAACATTGTTCAGATGGAAACCGTCTCCGGGATTCCCACTTTTCGGGATCCACGTATGTCAGGTTCTCCGTACTCACAGAGGTACTTAATAACAGCCAGATTGGGTTTTCCCAAGTATGAGGGGACTTCCATCTCTCTGGCGTTCTTTCCCAAGTTACTAAACAGGGATTGTGAAGGGCGGGAAGGATATTGTAGGTTTCCAGTACTCAATGGTAATCCCTAACTAGTGTATCTCTCACGCTATCACTCAACCCTTACCCAAAGTATTAAACTCCTAACTCGGTACTTCCTAAGCTCGGTATTTCCAGTCATCAGAGCGATACTTCACTCTGATACCACTTTTTGTAACACCCCAACTACAACAATACACTTAACAACCAATTACAGCAGAAAACATATCTCATCACATTGGTGTTACACGCCATTAACCACCTACGTGGCTAACAAGGCTAATACATATACATTGTATCGGTCTGATGGACCAGATTCCCAAGCAACTACACATTACAATCCTTTTCCATTTCCAACAATCATTACACATTTACATTCCAACTATACCGAGTATTTACAAACTAATGCCGACAACAATTTCGGTCTTACTACACCTACAACACATACTCATTTAAATAACTACCCATGTAAAAAAAACTACCCCGTCCTACTCTCGAACGGTCTCCAGCTCCTTGTACCTGAAAAAGGAAAGAAAAGAAAGGGTGGCCCCCCAGGGGGCTCAGCACCTTTGCTGGTATGGTAATCGTGCAGGCCGCATACTACCGGGCCACGCACAACTAATTGTCGTCTAAGCATGCGGTTGATTATATTTAAATCATGCATGAAAACCATAAACACATAACACATTACATACCCACAACAACGGGGCTCAACAAATCAGTCAACACCACAATACTCGTTAGATCACCCATTGTGTTCTTTAACCCATAAGGGTTTCTCCTCTAGTGGAGCTATTTCCTTATTAGACGACCCTTACCCACTAGTCGGGTTATACTTAAATTTCTCTTATTATAAGTGGGATTGATACCCATGAACCACATACTCCACATAACAACTATTTCACATTTTGACGTCCAATTTACACATCGCAATAAGAATTGCAGCGCAACATTAACATATAACATAACGGAAACGGTTCTCTTTACGAACCAAACCAACATAGTTAGTTCACTTGGAGAGCCTAGAGAATGCTGCCAAACTCATGCTAAGCTCGTTACATAACTCGTTACGTCCTGTTAGATGAACGGATAACTTAACCCCAAGATGCGTCGGATATAGTAACCCAAGCACACCGAACATAGTATGCCCCATGGCCCGACGTGAGTTAGTAAAATAGCCTTGGTTAAGCTAAAGGGAGGTTGGAAACCAAGAAGGAAAACAACCATAACATACAGAGAGAGTCGAACCTGACATGACAACGACCCCCATACTCACGCGCGTGGCCGGAACAACCGGACTCCTCACTCCCCGGTTAGCACTTGTTAGAAGTCCCATTATTGTAACTTAGTACATTAATTCACCAGTAGGTGTTCAGGTCCAGTTAGACACACCCAAGGGTGGTAAACATACTTACACGCACAAATAACACACAACTAACTCACGCATAGCCGTGGTTAGAACGTTCTCATGGTTTGGGTCGTTAAATCCGAATATCGATCTCTTATGTGATCCTAGATTTGGTTAGCTACGGTATAACACTTTCGAGGTTAAACGGTATCGGAACTAAACACGCACATATATGAATTACTGTAAACTCATTACATGTCTTTATCTTATAAGGTGGCAAACATTTAGAAAAACACATTGGCATACAAGCCGGTGTAATCCAGTAGAACACAGGTTGCAAGAAAACCATATATGTCACCTTGAGGATGGCTAGCCTTACATGGAGACCCCTTAGTCCCGGCTGCCATCTCGACTAGTTTTCGTTCCTATAATTAATTCAGTCGGAACGGTCATTTTTTGTATTAACTTCGACTACTTGTCATAACGTATGACATCCTCTTGTCATTTCTTACATTCCATTAACCTCACACTCATTACTCACCTTATTTCAAGGTTTCTTATTAAGTAACACTTGTGATCTAAAGTTCACAACTCTCACATCCAACCTAACACTCGTTTACACTTTTTAAGGCATTTACATGTCACCAAACAAGGCCTAAACATCATCTAAAACCATTACCATTCAATCCCCCATCATTAGAACCCTTAAAAAAATTCATTCTTTCTGGTCTGGACCGCCCCACTGGGGAGGTCCCAGGGGCGGTCCACAACAGAAGCTTCTACGGCTGCATAATTCCACTGGACCCCACAGGGGTGGTCCCTAGGGGCGGTCCATAACAGATCCCATTTTGCAAAGTGCTTTTCTACTCATTTTGAACAACAAATTCACCCCAATCTTTTCCTAAGCATTACACATGTTTTCCCACATGTTTTAACATCTTTTTGGCACACTAAAACCCTCTCTAATCATCCCGAAAACTCCTTAAACATTTACTCAAACTTTTACTAAATCCTTAACACTTAGAACATTTTACCTTACACTTGTAACTTGTAATCTTGTTTAAAACTTCCACTAACCAAAGTGTTCTTCCACAACAAGATAACCACTCCTAAAGCACCTTTTTGCTTCACACTCATCCCCTTTACACACACTCCTCAAGTCTTTCCCACAAGTTCATAATTAAACCTTCACAAGGCATTATACTTCTTTTGTTTACCAAATTTTGCACAAGTCTTAACAACACACTTATCATGACTTCGGTGCATTTGAAACCACCCATTTGCTCACTAAACCTCCAAGAAAATGCCCAAGACATTTTAACACTTAAGAACACCTTAACTCACTTTTTTTCACCAATTTAAACCTTAACCATTCCTAGTACAACCTAGGTCACCAAACTTCATTTAAACACCTAAAACTCCTTGCTTACTCGCCAAATTTTGACATAGCTTCTCTTGTATCACCTTACACCAAAACACATAGTTTTTCACTTTTAATCAATCCAAGAACACTCAATCCCTTAATACACATCCTTACACACAAACATATGGTTTTTCATCCTTTAACTATCAAAGACATTCATCTTCACAAGAAATGTTCTTTACACACAACTAAACCTTTAAACTACACTACATCACAATATAGTGCATAAACTAAATTGCTTGGCACTTAGGCCCTTAAACTGCATTAAACTTAAACACTGAATTTCCACATTTAAATGCCTTCAACCTGCAATTACACACAACAATGCTCCCATGTCCTTTTAGTCCACCTTGTGGATAGTTTCCTAGCTCATTTCCCATTGGCTCTTTAGGTTATTTATTAATCAAATATAGCTCAATTCCCTAGTACACAAACTACATTAAGAGAGGTCATTTACCTCTCTTCAAGATTTTCTCACTTCTTTTCTTGATTGAAAATCGGCAAGGAGCTTTTATCACTTGTCAATCTTCTAACCAATACACATATAAGGGTAATGAGCATTAGTTTAATACTCAAACTCATAATAAAACCCTAGATTTACATAAGTGTCTTAAAACACTAAATTTGATGTTTACCTTTGGAATTTGAAAGAGAACTTGAATAAGTAGCAAGATAGGACTCCTCCTAGTCCATTGAAGATTGAATCAAGCTAAATGAAGAGCAAGGTAATGCACCATTAAGAGGTGAATTTTTGGCTATATAAGAAAATGAAGGGAAACATGGACTTTCTTTGATTTTCCTTACCTTGAAGCAAAGGAGAACAACAAGGTGTGAAGAGGTGAGTTTTTCCTCCTTCAATGGAGATTCTCCATGGCACCAAAATTGAGTCTTGAAGATTTGAAAAGATAGAAGTGTAGAGCTTGGTCTAACTAAGACAAAGGTAGTCTTGAAATTGATTTTGGAGCATGGAGTCATGAGTTACAAGTAAAAGAAGGTGAAGAATGAGGTGGTACTGTAGGAGAACGGCTGGAGCTTGGGAGAATGAAGATGAAGACGGTGGGAATGAGTGGGGAAAGAAAGAAATGAGGTGAGAGGCAAGCTTTAGAAGATATTTATGTTATAAAGGTAAATAGTAACTTTACTTTATTTTCTTTTACTTTCTTTAGTTGGCTTCTTGGCATGGTGAGTCACCACCACTAAAACCGTGCCCCCTTCCATAATAAAGATATTTATGGTCTTTTTGACCATTTAATTAAGCTAAGTTGACTAAAGTCAAAACTAGCACTATTTGAGCATTATTCACAAATTAGTGCACATAATTGTGCAATTTTTGGTTTCCCATTGATTTAGACTTCCTAATGTGATACTAAGTAGTACACATATTGATTAAAGAGTAATGATGGGCATTTAAACACTCAAAACCCATTTTTAAGACAATTTTTCAAAAATGTGCTTTAAGGCTCCTTAAAGCACATTTTGTGTTTTAACTTGTTTTCAAGCTTGGTTTTCTTAAAGAAATTGATTTAAAATGTTCATTGTCATGTTAATAAGGTCTAGGAATGATCTTTAGGTATTATACAAGGTTGCACCAAGTCTAGAGCAAGTATTTGCTTAAATTGACTTTATGGTGTTTTCTTGTGTTTTGTTTGGTTTAAATTGTCTACCAATATTTCTTAAGGACTTAATTAGCCTTATAAAATCATAATTGCATATTATTATGTCTTGGTAGGCTCTTTGGGTCCTAACCAAGTTCATTCCAAGCTTCGAGCATGTTTTTGCTCAAACTGTTTTAGTAGTACTTTATTGTGTTTACTATGGTTTAGTTTACTTACTAGCATTTCTAAGGCAATTTTAGCCTTCATATACCATAGTCTATGTAACACCCCAACTCAATCCAATTGTGGTCTCGCAACTTAACAGCACATATACATACATGTCACAGCGGAATTCTTTACAATCCAGGACCTTGCCACGGTCTGACTACAGAATATACCGAACATTAGTCTAACAACCTTAACCACTTACATAACCTTCTTACAACCCCCTCACATCCTATACATCTTACTAACTCAGATTGCCATACGAGTGTACATGCACAACTCGTAGGCCATACCGAACCCTTAACAGCTGTATCCTCTTCTTACTCTTGCGACGACCGCTTCCTGATGTACCTGTGTAGTAAAAAGAAGCCCCCGAGGGGGTCAGCACGAATGCTGGTACTATCCTCTCATGGCCCCCAAGCTAACGTGGCTACGACGACTAATTGTCGATAGCATGGAGGTTGATTAGATGCACAACATATTAGAAAGTGCAGTAAACAACAACTCAGATATGAACAATCAAAGTTCACACACAATGAACGACTTAAATGCGTTCCCTTAATTAGAGAGTTAGTTATTTAACTCTTTAAGTAATGTTCCCTCTTAAACTTAGTCCATCCTTAACTTACCTCAATCTGATTCTTATCTTAATCTTAGAAACAACCATCCTTTAATCAGGAGTGGATGTAGCTTATCTTAATCTTAATATTACAAACCATCCTTTAAAAAGGAATGGTTGCAACTTATCTTAACCTCACCTTAATCTTAATCTTAGTAATACAAATCATCCTTTAAAAAGGAATGATTGTAACTTATCTTAATCTTAACTTAATCTCAATATACAAACCGTTCCTGGAAGGGATTGGTTGTAACTTATCTCAGTCTTAGGATACAGACCATTCTTTAAGTAGAAATGGTTGTAACTTATCTCAAATCTCATCTCAATTAAGTCAACCGTTCTTTAATTAGAATGGTTGTTCCTTAATTCATTGTTTATCTGTCGGGTCACGTAACCCTAACCAATGAGTTATCAGCTCCATTGGTTTACATAAACAATATTTATTAGAATTAGTTGGGCATTTAGGTAGATCCCACTACACCATCTCAGTATGCCTCCCTCCTAAAACAAGAAGTCCGAGGAGGTCGAGTCTATATGTCGACTCTAGGCGACGAGTCCGAGGACAAGTCATCTTTGGAAGACGGTATTTGATAAGGATACCGACTTCCCCCAATACACATGTGCCGGTACCATTCCGGATTCCTCACTCAAGTTCAGTTAGTAATAGTCTCATAACCATGTTTGTTGGTTAACCTCTTTCGGTTCATATCGTCCCTCATTAGGGGGCGTTCCTTATTCTCACTCAATTTCTTACTAAACATTGGTTAGTAAGTTCTCACGGTATGTTGTGTTAGTTTTCAAACATCACACAACAACACAATATATATATAATATGTTCCGGTTGCATGCTTTATCTTGTTTAGTGGGCACACAAAACAAATAGCACACAAGCCGAGGGACACCTCGTTAGCAAGCAGGTCACAAGAAGAAACAACTGTACCGTTCACCGTTGGTCGCTCGGCTGCTTACTCTCTTCCGGAGTCCAAACCCCCAAGTCCTAAAACATTCATTCAGTTTTAGGTTATTACTCACTTAACTTAATATAACTTACTTAACTCATTTAACTTACTTAATTCCTTAACGATCCCCACCTACACCTCTTAGGTCTTACACTTAATCTTACAACTTAATCTTAAACTTTCAAGTTTATACTTAACTTAACTTACTCTCAAGTTCTTAGGGTCTCAATCATACTACCCTACCAAAGGCATACCTTATTACCCATTGCCATTCTTAGAATTCAAATTTCTTTTTTTTTCTAAGTGTTAAGGGTCGACCGACCCACCGACCGACCCAACCCCTGGGTCGGTCCATTACAGAAACTCTTCCGTCTCTTGAAACTCATCCGACCGACCCAAAGCTAAACCGACCGACCCAAAACCCTCTGGGTCGGTCCTCTACCGAAACATTTTCCTTCATTAAATCTTGCCCGACCGACCCACCGACCGATCCATCCTTATGGGTCGGTCTATTGCCGAAACTTTTCTGCTGGGTTAGCAAGGTCCGACCGACCTAGAACTGGGTCGGACCCTGGGTCGGTCCACTACAGATTTTCCTCTTAAATTGCTCTTCCAATTCCAAACTCTTCCACAAGTGTCCTAATAGTCCAACACCATCTTGGCACCTTAAACCCACCTTATAACCTCCTTTAAATACCTTAAATCATCCTCCAAAATCCACCTTAGTCATTATGCATTTTCCTTGTACTAATGCTACTCTTGTAATGCTTTCCTCTAGGTTTCTAGGTGGTGGTTCATACTTAATGTAACCACTATGCCAATGTTTTCCTCACCACTATAACATCATCTCCCAAGCATCTCTCACTATCTAAAACTCTTTCAAGCATTTACTAAAAGTTCCTTCACAAGCTTAAGCTTCCATACACCAACACCTTTTTCCTTCCTAGTTTTTACCAACATTTGCCTAAGTTCTAAATACTCAATTACATTCTCTTGATTCCTAAATCCCCCAAGGTAATGCCTAAGTCATTACCACTCATTCCAACACTTTATCTTACCCCTCTTCATCAAGACAATCTCTAAAACTTCCTAGTACTTCCTTAGTCATTATATTCCCTTGGAACATATCTTAATCACCTTAAGCATCATACCTTCTCCTTAAACTTATGCACAGTCTTACATTCCTCATCTCATGATTTGGTGTGTTCAAAAACACTCACCAATCCTCCAATTCCTCCTAGACATCTCTAGGTCATTCTAAACCTCAAGAACTCCTTAGTTAACTAATCTCCACTCAAATTCCTCATAATGATTCCTAGTAAATCCTAGGTCATTTTTGTTCACCACCATCGCCCAAACACTTATTTTCTACTCAAATTTCGCCATAGCTCCTCTAGTATCTTATCATGCCCAAACACATTGTTTCCTCATTCAACTATCTCACACACATCAAGTTCTTCTCATCATATCTCATCACCCAACCAACTCATTCTCAACAAACTCAAGATATTGCAATCTCTTAAATTGCATAGCACTAAGGCTCTTAAATGACATGGCTCTTAGGCCCTTAAATGACTTAAACTTAAACACTGAATTTCCCACATATATAAGCTTTCAACCTCAAATACTCATCAATCTCATAGTGTTATAATGCCCTTAAAATCCACCTTAAACTTATATTACTAACCCATTCTCATTAGCTCCTTAATCACAAGTTCATAAGCTGTTCAAGTTTCTTTTTCCTAGGTTATATAACCCAATACACAATGTAAGCTCTAAGCCACATTGGTATTTATCTAAAACTCATTCCTTAATCTTAAACCACCATTAGGTAAGCATTTTACCTTGTTTCCTCAAGCTTATCTCAATCTCCTCCTTAGACCTTCTTCTTGAATGAATATCGGCCACCACTCAACTTCTCTTGCCAATGTTCAATCAATAACCAATGACTCATATGAGCACTAAACAATACACTAACCTTAAGGAGTAAACCCTAGGTTAAAAATGTGTTCTAAGGTATTAAACTGAATGTTTTACCTGGATCTCAAAGCAAGCTTGGATATGAATTAAGTAGGACCTCCTCTAGCCCTTGGAGAATAGAATCAAGCTAGAACAATGGATAAAAATGAATCCCCATGAGTAGTAATTTTCGGTAATGTGTAGAAATGGTGGAAACATGGTTTTTCTTATTTTTCCTTACCTTAGAGAATGGAGAAGCTAATGAGCTCTTCAAACTTGATTTTCCCCCATCAATGGAGTTTTCTCATGGCACCAAAATGGAGCTTTGAAAGATTTGAAAGATAGGAAGATAGGTCTTGGCCTAACTAGAGAAATCTACACTTAGTTTTGATTTGGAGCAAAGATGAATACTTGGTGAGCATTTGAAGGTGGAGCACCCATGGAAGAAGCTCTCTCGGTTTGGAGCAAGGAAGGAGAAAGAAAAATCGTGGAAGGAAGGAGGAGAAATGAAGAGAGAGAGGAAGAAAGGTGGCTAATATGTGATATTTGCTTTAATAAAGCAAATAGTAACTTTCTTACTTACTCTTCTTTCCTTTTTATTTGACTACTTATGGTGACTCATGTGGTGACCCCACTTAAAAACCGGACACCCTCTTAATATAAGGCCAACATGGTCTTTGTTGACCAATCAATTGACTTATATTGATTGAAAACTTAAACTAGTCACTAAATAGTTACTATTCACTAATCAAGGCACATAATCGGGAATTTTTGATTTCCCATTGATTTAGACCTCCTAATGTGATACTAATTAGTACACATGTTGATTAAAGAGTAATGATGGACATTTAGCCACTCAAAACTCAATTCTAAGACAATTTCTCAAAAATGTGCTTTAAGAATTCTTAAAGCACCATTTTGTGTTTAATTTGTTTTCAAGCTTGTTTTCTGTTAATTGATTTAAAATGACCATTAGGTATTACTAAGGTCTTATCATGATATTTGGGTACTCACCAAGTCTCTCCAAGCTTAGAGCACGTTTTTGCCCTGATTGCCCTTAAGGCACTTTCTGCGTTTTCTCGGTTTAAATTGTCTACCAATCTTCTAAGGCATATTTAGCCTTAATACATCATGATTGATGTTTACTTAGCATACTTAGGTTTGGGGTATTTTCAATCTACCCCCCTTAAAAGAACTTTGTCCTCAAAGTTCCCATACTCTTATCATTAGAATACATGTCTTACCTCATTCCTTAGATCATATAGATCATACTTATGTATACTTAATCCATGAATCCTTAAGTCCACCATATGCTTATTCTTAAAATCACACATGCTGAGCATGTTGTAGCACTAAAAGTCCTTTTGTTCCTTTTGATGATTAAAACATTCACATAACTTCCAACGTATTCTCCCATGTCACCGGTCCGTAGACAATGGCTCATTCGTCCTCGTCACCATGGGCTAGAATACAAAACACGCTGCTCTCCCCATGTCACCGGTCCGAAGACAAAGGCTCGTGCGTCCTCGACTTCATGGGCGAGACTCAGTAAAAAGGTAATCCTTTTTACGAGGTCATGTGAGGAATAATTCCTCTAATTAAAATACAAGCAACTCCAATTTCATTTTTATCCTAAGGCCTCTATCCTTAGTGTGATTTACTTGTGACCACTGGTAGGGAGTTTCAGGAATAATCCTACCCTGATGTGATCAGCATCAGTGTAGAACCATCCTTCCACTCCAATTTGTGTTCGGTTTCCCTTGATCCCTAGAAAATCAAGTTCCACCTCCCACGTCATTTTCAAACATCAGTAATTCACTCATGTCCAATTTTCTATCTTTTTAGTTCTTCTAATCATAATCAATACATCTCCAAAGTGTGGACTAAGTCCATCCAACATTCTCAATTCATCTCTTAGTAATTACCTCAAGACTTAAATTCCTACTAAATTCTATATCAGTCTCATACCAACTTCCACTGTCTAATACCACATGCATTACTATATCCTAACTCATGCTCATATCAAATATATCTCATAGTGTTATCTTATTCTTATCTCACACATAGTCTCATATCGACTTATATATTCCTTATTCCTTAAGTCCTCTTCCTTAATTCTCTTAACTTGTACTCACACCGGAGTTAACAAGATAGGTACTTAATATGTATGGTATTCACATCTTCTGTGTGCAATAACCATGGTTTATCTTAAAATGTTTATGTAAAACATATTCTCAAATTATTTTGTGCTATGCACACCGTAGTTTATGTACTCAGTACACAAACATACGCTAAGCGGTTTTCGCTCTACCCCCCTTAAAATGGATTACGCCCACGTAATCACATTACATTCTTGAACATAAGTTCAAGATGTCTAATTCTTACCAAGCATTCTAGCTTCCATCTATCTATCTTACTTATAATTCGATCAGAAATGACTTAGTCTCTGTATCGAGGATTCTTAACGGTACTTATACCGTTTCTTAACTTAGTTTGGTCTAATCTCAAAGGTAGTGATCTGCTAGCTTCACTCTGATAATCTTAGGCTTAATTGTCTCAATGGACACGTGTTATCTTTATATATACACGGCCTTAATGAGTTGTAACTCGTCTATCCATTCTCCTTGAAGATCTTACGCTCATACTCTTAGTATTTTCTCGAATGTCTAAATTGTTCTCCCCAACTGACCTTTGGTCTGAGGATGATTCTTAGTCTGAAACTACTGTTTAGTGCATATGCGCTTTACAGTCTTAATCTTACATCTTAAGACATGTCCAATGTCTGTACTTAATAATCCGTGCTTTCGCACTTCATAGTCCTTAATTATCTGTTCTCTGGTTCCTCTGTTTGCTGGTTCAACTGAATTCTTCTCTTCGACTGTTGTGGTAGTAGCTGCTCTTGTCTGATCTTGCGTCGTTGTCGTGGTACGGAGTCGACTACTTCCCGTGTTCCTTACACCACTCGTTCACATGCATGGGGTACCTTACTGGTACATTACTACTTACCCAACTAACTCATAAATGAGCGTGTCAGGCCTGCAAGCCCCTGTGGGGTGCAGTCGTCCCACGTCTCGTTTTAGTAAACTCATAGTGTCCGTCACACGTTTAGCTATTGCTAATTATGAAGTATTCTGTTGTCGATCTCCTCTTCATCGTTCCATAATAACATTTATTGTTCTTCTTGAAGTTAATCAAGGGAAGTCCATTTACTGTGTTCTTGGTTTGGTATACTCCAGCTCCTTTCTGTATTCCGTCGTGATTCGGTCTCTTAATAACTGAGGTCTCTTTCGTAGAGCCTCTTATCTTGTTCCTCATATTTATTCTACTAGGAAGCACTTCCAGTTCCTTAAGGAATGGGTAGTGTGCTTCCTGCGAAATCTTACCTAACCAGGTCCAGACTACTGGCATCAATGCACAGTTCGTCTACCATCTTATTTCTTACTTATGCTGGTCTTAACTCATAAATCTAATTGCCTCATGTCATATTTGACGGCTCATACATAATGGTCGCCTTACCGCGCACCATGACTTAATCCACTTATCTAACTATTGTACTCACGATACTACTACCGTGGTAGTTGGCCTTTACCATGTTGCCCATTAATGGTGCAACCTCTTACTCACTTATTCTAATGTCTTACTTATACTCAATCCCTTCTTGGTGTAAACACACTGGGAGTTCTTCATTCCGGTATGGCGTTGTTGTACTGTTGTAAAATAGTTGACTCTTGATATGAAGATGTTCTGCTCCAATCTCAGATTCGTAAGTAGGCTAATGTCTTTCGCTTTCTTTCATCCTTAGTGATGTTGTCTACCATGTAGTTTAACTGGTTACTGAAGAAGTCATCCACTGATTCACAAGCTCTTCTGAGCATTGCTTAATTGACGTGCCATAACGTGCAGTCACAATGTTTACCTCTGACAATCATTAATTCTTACATCCTGGGTGTTGGATATGAGGTCTATCTGCGACCTTCCTTATTACTCAAATGTATCTGGTATGTTCTAAAGTAATCTCAAGGTTCATGGTCCCCATTTCCTAAATAATGTATTTCACCTCTAATAGTGAAAGCCCTTTTGAGGGGTTATTCCCACTCATGGCCTCACAACAAGGAGAGGTATCCCCACCCTAAAAGGCATGGTTCGTTCTCCGCTCCTGTCCTTAGCATTATCTCAATTTTCTCATTGGTACCCTTCTTGGTATTGTTTTTCCCAATCTAAATTATAGGTTTGGTAACCGTTCATATCTACGCATTGTAGTTCCTCATGGCTTAAATAAGCTCTCTTATAACTTACTGCGCCTCGGGCTCTGATGTGGTTAACATCCTTGGCTCGTAGGCTCCTAATGCTTTACTCATCTGCAGGTCTTCCTTATGAGATTGTGGTTCTGGAACTTCATCCACCGTTAGGTTACATACTAAATGTAATATCGGGTTTCATGGTAAGTTGCTGCATCCTGCTTCCGGCTATGGAAGTTGTTCAGGTGTTCTGAGGTTACTTAATGTCTTGACAATACTGTCATTTTACTAGACTTATGTCTCTTAACAATCAAGGTTAGGTTCGTATTAGGCGTTTGCCTTACGGTGTCCAAGTTGGATATCATCCAGTCATCTTATACCTTCATCTCAACGCTTCGTTCAACTTCTGTTGACTACGCCACCCGTTGATGAACAATCATACTTGGGTGTTAATGAGTTAAGCAACAGTGTTAACTGTCATTCATCGTTGTTCGGTTCGACTATGCCCGCTCGTGTGGGTAATCCGCTGAGCTTTCCTCTGTCGGGATTCTACATTTTAATCCTTAGTAGGTTATAGCTTACGTTTATTTTTTTTACCCTTATTTTCTGGGTCGTCCAACATCTTCATTGAAGAATGTTGTTATTGGTATCCTTAATGGTCACTCTGGGAGTCTTATCCCGTTTTCGTTGTGAGTCGATGCTTCAACAGTCTCAATAGTAGCTTATAATACATCCCTTGTATTTATATTGCTTATATAGTTTTTTTGCTCGCGATACCGAGCAATCTCTTAGGTTTTCCCCTTGGAGTTCGGGATTGTGTTCTTACCGTACTGTCGGTTGTTGTTGTAGTGGGTTATACCGTTGCTAATTTATATGGTTTAGTATTTGTCCAAGCTCAGCTCCCTGCTGGCTGATGTGTCTTCATCTCATCATGGTCAGGCCGTCGGGCCTTTCCAAGGTCTTATTTTTCTGTTCTTATGGTTTACAATCCGGTATTAATATGTACTACAACTGTAGTGTTCTCTATTTCGCCTTGATGGCTTTTCGCGTGGCTTACCGTGGTAGCACTTGCTATGGCAAGTGCGCCATGCAGGATGGGTTATGGTACAAGGTACATCGGTAGTGATACTCCTTCTAATTTCCATGTAATTGGTAGTCCTCGGGACTCCTTCGATAATCACTTATTTTGGATAACCGTCATCCCAGTTTCCTTGTTGTTTGACAGTACTGTCATCTACCAGGGCGTTCCTCTTTCTGAGAACCCCTTAATATTTTCTTATGTCTTAATCCTCGCTCCTGTCTCCACACAGTTTATTGTGGTTATTAAGTAATGATTCTCCTTTAGGCACTACTTCCGTAGCCCTATTTCGGTATACAATTTATATGAGTTCCTATCATCGTCCGCATTATGTTGGCCAGGTTTGTAACCTTTTTCATTGTATGGGGTTTGGAGTTCCCGTTTCTAACTGGACTTTCCAGTGTCTCAATCCTCATGCTTGGTATTTATCCTGCTGTTATGCTCACTCGGACCGCTGTCCGGTACTCATGCCTCTTATCATTCCTTATCTATTGCACCGTAGTGCTTGCCTTATCATTGGTATTGCGGGTTATTCGACTGCGTAGCATGTCGACCCATGTTGCCGGTAATTACCGTTCCCTTACTGATAGTATTCCATAGGTAGCGCCTGTTTCTCCGCTCCTCCATTAAAACCCCAAGTTCTCCTAACTGTTGTACACAATTGTTTCGTATTGCTTACTTAGCTAACTGCCAGATCGGGTTTCCCCGAGTAAGAGAAGGCTTTCTTCTCTCTGGCGTTTGTTCCACATATTTAGGGTTAGGGATGTGGAGGGCGGGCCTAGGTACTATGGATATCCGGTAAACACCGGGAGTCCTGGCTAACGCACCTCTCACTCTATCTCTCAACCCTTAACCCATAACTCAATCTCAACCTCAATATCTCCTAAGTTCGGTAATTCTTGTCTTCAGAGCGTAACTACGCTCTGATACCACTTTTTGTAACACCCCAACTCAATCCAATGTGGTCTCGCAACTTAACAGTATATATATACATACATGTCACAGCGGAATTCTTTACAATCCAGGACCTTGCCACGGTCTCTACAGAATATACCGAACATTAGTCTAACAACCTTAACCATTACATAACCTTCTTACAACCCCCTCACATCCTATACATCTTACTAACTCAGATTGCCATACGAGTGTACATGCACAACTCGTAGGCCATACCAACCCTTAACAGCTGTATCCTCTTCTTACTCTTGCGACGACCGCTTCCTGATGTACCTGTGTAGTAAAAAGAAGCCCCCGAGGGGTCAGCACGAATGCTGGTACTATCCTCTCATGGCCCCCAAGCTAACGTGGCTACGACGACTAATTGTCGATAGCATGGAGGTTGATTAGATGCACAACATATAGAAAGTGCAGTAAACAACAACTCAGATATGAACAATCAAAGTTCACACACAATGAACGACTTAAATGCGTTCCCTTAATTAGAGAGTTAGTTATTTAACTCCTTTAAGTAATGTTCCCTCTTAAACTTAGTCCATCCTTAACTTACCTCAATCTGATTCTTATCTTAATCTTAGAAACAACCATCCTTTAATCAGGAGTGGATGTAGCTTATCTTAATCTTAATATTACAAACCATCCTTTAAAAAGGAATGGTTGCAACTTATCTTAACCTCACCTTAATCTTAATCTTAGTAATACAAATCATCCTTTAAAAAGGAATGATTGTAACTTATCTTAATCTTAACTTAATCTCAATATACAAACCGTTCCTGGAAGGGATTGGTTGTAACTTATCTCAGTCTTAGGATACAGACCATTCTTTAAGTAGAAATGGTTGTAACTTATCTCAAATCTCATCTCAATTAAGTCAACCGTTCTTTAATTAGAATGGTTGTTCCTTAATTCATTGTTTATCTGTCGGGTCACGTAACCCTAACCAATGAGTTATCAGCTCCATTGGTTTACATAAACAATATTTATTAGAATTAGTTGGGCATTTAGGTAGATCCCACTACACCATCTCAGTATGCCTCCCTCCTAAAACAAGAAGTCCGAGGAGGTCGAGTCTATATGTCGACTCTAGGCGACGAGTCCGAGGACAAGTCATCTTTGGAAGACGGTATTTGATAAGGATACCGACTTCCCCCAATACACATGTGCCGGTACCATTCCGGATTCCTCACTCAAGTTCAGTTAGTAATAGTCTCAACCATGTTTGTTTTAACCTCTTTCGGTTCATATCGTCCCTCATTAGGGGGCGTTCCTTATTCTCACTCAATTTCTAACTAAACATTGGTTAGTAAGTTCTCACGGTATGTTTGTTAGTTTTCAAACATCACACAACAACAAATATATATAATATTTCCGGTTGCATGCTTTATCTTGTTTAGTGGCACACAAAAACAATAGCACACAAGCCGAGGGACACCTCGTTAGCAAGCAGGTCACAAGAAGAAACAACTGTACCGTTCACCGTTGGTCGCGGCTGCTTACTCTCTTCCGGAGTCCAAACCCCAAGTCCTAAAACATTCATTCAGTTTTAGGTTATTACTCACTTAACTTAATATAACTTACTTAACTCATTTAACTTACTTAATTCCTTAATGATCCCCACCTAACACCTCTTAGTCTTACACTTAATCTTACAACTTAATCTTAAACTTTCAAGTTTATACTTAACTTAACTTAATCTCTCAAGTTCTTAGGGTCTCAATCATACTACCCTACCAAGGCATACCTTATTACCCATTGCCATTCTTAGAATTCAAATTTCTTTTTTTTTTCTAAGTGTTAAGGGTCGACCGACCCACCGACCGACCCAACCCCTGGGTCGGTCCATTACAGAAACTCTTCCGTCTCTTGAAACTCATCCGACCGACCCAAAGCTAAACCGACCGACCCAAAACCCTCTGGGTCGGTCCTCTGCCGAAACATTTTCCTTCATTAAATCTTGCCCGACCGACCCACCGACCGACCCATCCTTATGGGTCGGTCTATTGCCGAAACTTTCTGCTGGGTTAGCAAGGTCCGACCGACCCAGAACTGGTCGGACCCTGGGTCGGTCCACTACAGATTTTCCTCTTAAATTGCTCTTCAATTCCAAACTCTTCCACAAGTGTCCTAATAGGTCCAACACCATCTTGGCACCTTAAACCCACCTTATAACCTCCTTTAAATACCTTAAATCATCCCCAAAATCCACCTTAGTCATTATGCATTTTCCTTGTAATAATGCTACTCTTGTAATGCTTTCCTCTAGGTTTCTAGGTGGTGGTTCATACTTAATGTAACCACTATGCCAATGTTTTCCTCACCACTATAACATCATCTCCCAAGCATCTCTCACTATCTAAAACTCTTTCAAGCATTTACTAAAAGTTCCTTCACAAGCTTAAGCTTCCATACACCAACACCTTATTTCCTTCCTAGTTGTTTACCAACATTTGCCTAAGTTCTAAATACTCAATTACATTCTCTTGATTCCTAAATCCCCCAAGGTAATGCCTAAGTCATTACCACTCATTCCAACACTTTATCTTACCCCTCTTCATCAAGACAATCTCTAAAACTTCCTAGTACTTCCTTAGTCATTATATTCCCTTGGAACATATCTTAATCACCTTAAGCATCATACCTTCTCCTTAAACTTATGCTCAAGTCTTATATTCCTCATCTCATGATTTTGGTGTGTTCAAAACACTCACCATTCCTCCGATTCCTCCTAGACATCTCTAGGTCATTCTAACCTCAAGAACTCCTTAGTTAACTAATCTCCACTCAAATTCCTCATAATGATTCCTAGTAAATCCTAGGTCATTTTGTTCACCACCATCGCACACACTAAACACTTATTTTCTACTCAAATTTCGCCATAGCTCCTCTAGTATCTTATCATGCCCAAACATTGTTTTTCTCAACAATCTCACACACATCAAGTTCTTCTTCTCATCATATCTCATCAACCCAACCAACTCATTCTCAACAACTCAAGATATTGCAATAATCTTAAATTGCATAGCACTAAGGCTCTTAAATGACATGGCTCTTAGGCCCTTAAATGACTTAAACTTAACACACTGAATTTCCCACATATATAAGCTTTCAACCTGCAAATACACTCATCAATCTCATAGTAGTTATAATGCCTTAAAATCCACCTTAAACTTATATTACTAACCCATTCTCATTGCTCCTTAATCACAAGTTCATAAGCTTGTTTAAGTTCTTTTTCCTTAGGTTATATAACCCAATACACAATGTAAGCTCTAAGCACATTGGTATTTATCTAAAACTCATTCCTTAATCTTAAACCACCATTAGGTAAGCATTTTACCTTGTTTCCTCAAGCTTATCTCAATCTTCCTCCTTAGACCTTCTTCTTGAATGAATATCGGCCACCACTCAAACTTCTCTTGCCAATGTTCTAATCATAACCAATGACTCATATGAGCACTAAACAATACACTAACCTTAAGGAGTAAACCCTAGGTTAAAATGTGTTCTAAGGTATTAAACTGAATGTTTTACCTTGGATTCTCAAAGCAAGCTTGGATATGAATTAAGTAGGACCTCCTCTAGCCCTTGGAGAATAGAATCAAGCTAGAACAATGGATAAAATGAATCCCCATGAGTAGTAATTTTCGGTAATGTGTAGAAATGGTGGAAACATGGTTTTTCTTACATTTTCCTTTAC
>CM041781.1:98104992-98342581 GCA_023374045.1 Limonium bicolor
CTTAAGAGAATGGAGAAGCTAATGAGCTCTTCAAACTTGATTTTCCCCCATCAATGGAGTTTTTCTCATGGCACCAAAATGGAGCTTTGAAAGATTTGAAAAGATAGGAAGATAGGTCTTGGCCTAACTAAAGAAATCTACACTTAGTTTTTGATTTGGAGCAAAGATGAATACTTGGTGAGCATTTGAAGGTGGAGCACCCATGGAAGAAGCTCTCTCGGTTTGGAGCAAGGAAGAGAAGAAAAATCGTGGAGGAAGAGAAATGAAGAGAGAGAGGAAAAAGGTGGCTAATATGTGATATTGCTTTAATAAGCAAATAGTAACTTTCTTACTTACTCTTCTTTTCCTTTCTTATTTGACTACTTATGGTGACTCATGTGGTGACTCCCCACTTAAAAACCGGCCACCCTCTTAATATAAGGCCAACATGGTCTTTGTTGACCAATTAATTGACTTATCTTATATTGATTAAAACTTAAACTAGTCACTAAATAGTTACTATTCACTAATCAAGGCACATAATCGGGAAATTTTTGATTTCCCATTGATTTAGACCTCCTAATGTGATACTAATTAGTACACATGTTGATTAAAGAGTAATGATGGACATTTAGCCACTCAAAACTCAATTCTAAGACAATTTCTCAAAAATGTGCTTTAAGAATTCTTAAAGCACATTTTGTGTTTTAACTTGTTTTCAAGCTTGGTTTTTCTTTCTAATTGATTTAAAATGACCATTAGGATATTACTAAGGTCTTATCATGATATTTGGGTACTCACCCAAGTCTCTCCAAGCTTAGAGCACACGTTTTTTGCCCTGATTGCCCTTAAGGCACTTTCTTTGTTTTCCTCGGTTTAAATGTCTACCAATCTTCTAAGGCATATTTTAGCCTTAATACATCATGATTTGATGTTTACTTAGCATACTTAGGTTTGGGTATTTCAGTCTAATATTTAAACAATATATCAAGGTTTGGGGTATTTCAGTTACTACTGAGTAACTTGGAATGAAACGTACATGGTGTTACAATATTATAAGATGGAAAGCTTGGTTATGATGTTTATGGTATACCTTCCTAATAATGACCTTTAGGAAGAAATTGGAAAGACCTTGATAAGACACTAACACTATGATTTATGATCTGTGTTTTATATTATGACTACCCTTACCAGTACTTAGGTAACGGTTAGAATGGGGGTTATGAGAGTAGCTTAGGTACAAGAATACCTACAGGGTTCTTGGTCACGCGTTTGGTGCACCGATTGGATGATGACTAACTGGTCCACTCAATATTGGTATTGGTAATGATGTTGGTATTGGTATTGGTAATGACACTACGAGCGGATGATGACTAACTGGTCCGCTCAAACATTGTTGTGATTCATAATGGTATGATTCAACGAGGCCGATGTGCTCATTGACTTGGTAAGGGCCACGCCCAGGTTGACCCACCTTCTAATAGGGTATGTGTCACCTTCTAACACTTGACACGGGTGAATTATGTGAGGACACGCGCGATGGGAAATCGGAGGATCTCTAACTAAAACTAACAATCGCCAGAAGGCACTGACAACGATTGACTTGTTTTCAACTTTAGGTGAAACTTGATTGTGGTGACTATGCTATGCCTTGTTTGACATGATTTGAACTTTATGTTTGAAACCTAAATATGATAAATGTGTTGCTTATGTTGTGCCTTGTTATATGATTTGAATGGTTGCTATGTTTAATTTATTATGTTAAGCATGTTTGTTATATATTTATAAACCGGAATTTGCATGAAATGAACCTGCATGCTCACTTGGTAAATATCTGAGTTAATTCTGAAGGTTCAGGAAGATTGCATGATGACATACTCAGTAGCTGGGCTGACCCCTCCAGCAATGTTTTTTTTTTCAGGTGTGTAGATTGGAAATTCAAAGACGAAGAGCGGCTGGGTAGATTGAGGTTTTGGGTTTCTGGTAAAAATTGGGCTAAGCCTGAGTAGTAGAGTTGCTCACAGATGTAGTTAAGGTTTGAATTAGACTGCTATTGTGTAAGCTATCTCTGTCATCACTGCGTTTTGGTCAGTTGTTGGTTTTAGTTTTGGAGGTCTTGTCACGTGCATTGGGCACGTGACGGCGGTAACATCTCTTATGGGCGTATGTTTATATTAGACTTCCGCTTTAACTACTCATATGGTTGTGTATATATATATATAGATGATGTTTAGGTATTAATCGTGTTTATGAGAAAGGGATGTTACACCTAAATCCTTCAAACTCCACAACGCCCAAAATCCTTAAATCATGAACACCTGAAACCCTAAATTTTCTCAAAACCTCAATTTCCAAAATCCCCAAAGATCATGAACTACGTAAAGTATGATCTCAACGTGAACTTGAGTACGTAAGTAACTCGCTCTGTGTGTGACCCTTTTCAATCAAAACCTTCCTAGCTCTAAGATGGTATTCATACCTTTCAAACACTCAAATCTCTCTTTGCACCCACAAGCTTTAAACCATAAAACTTCTAGTCTTTTCACTAACTCAACCTTAGACCTTTCCCTGTCTTACACCCCTTTGATTCATCAATCCTCTTTTTAGTGCTAGCTTGGCAGAAAAGCTCGCATAACCTTTCATTCTATATTCAATAAACTTTGTCAAACCCATTAACCCTTCTTGGCTCTAACTTGGCAGAAAAGCTTGTCTCATCAATTCTCCATGCTCCACACTCTTCCTATCATATCCTTGTGACCTTCAAATTGAATCTCTTTTAAAACGTTTTGAAAGAGCACAATCGTGACAATCGAAGACCGAGGTTTTCTCGAATACCACCTGAAGTTGCGGTTGTTGCCACTTACAAGGGGAGTAACCAGGGGCGGAGCCAGAAAAGTTTTCTAGGGGGTGAGAATTCTTTTATAATATAATTATATTTTAAAAATTGATATTAGATATGTAGTTTGACATAAAAATTACATTAAAATTGAAATATATAAATTATTAAATAAAAAAATTATTTTATCTTGTTTTATTTCTAGTTTAAAAAACGGGTATACAATTATAAGTTATGTCAATAATATAGAACATTACTTCTAAACTAATACTTTTTTCTAAAAACTTCTTCCAAATTATTTTGAGTAATTATAATATTATTTTAGTTTACAAAATCTGTAATAACTAAAACACTTATTATGGATAGTAGGGGTACATGATTACTAAGACTTACATAATAATCATGTTTACTATAGACTCTGTTGCTAAAATAAAAAATATTAAGAGTTTTCTTATCTACTGTAGACTGAATATGTTTTTTTACAACATAATTCTAGAACAATATTACAGATTAATATAAACAAAATTGATAAGAAATAGAAATTGGTGATATCATAGTGATATTTTACAAAATGTTATGGGGGCGAACAATGTCTAATAACATAAATAACTATATAACAAAAATACTAAAACTGATTTCAGCATGTACCTGAGGGAGTTGGGGGGCGAACACCCACCCGCCCCCCGCTGAAATACCCCAAACCTTGATATGTTTATAAACATTTAAACTATGGTATGTGAAGGCTAAAAAGTGCCTTAGAAACATCAGTGAACAATTTAAACCATAGTAAATGCAATAAAGCACTAGGATACGGTATGAGCAAAAACATGCTCTAAGCTAGGAGTGAACTTGGTTAGGACCCAAAGAGCCTACCAAGACTTAATAATATTCAAGTATGATTTAATAAGGCTAATTAAGTCCTTAGGAAACTTTGGTGGACAGTTAAACCATAAAACACAAGAAAATACCTTAAAAGTCAATATGAGCAAAAATGTGCTCTAAGCTTGGGATAAATTTGTATAAGACCTAATGGTCATACCTATACCTTATAAATATGTTAATGAACATATTAAATCAATTACCAAAGAAAACCAAGCTCGAAAACAAGTTAAAACACAAAAATGCTTTAAGGAGTCTTAAAGCACGTTTTTGAAAAATTGTCTTGTAAATGAGTTTTGAATGGCTAAATGTCCATCATTACTCTTTAATTAACATGTGTACTATGGAAGTGGATATACACAGTAATTGTTATGGAAGTGGATAGAAAGTGAACAAGTTAATCATTGTGAAACATAGTGGTATACACAGTAATTGTTATGGAAGTGGATAGAAAGTGTATAACCCACCGAATTCGCTAACGGTAAGAGATACCACGCGTCAGTTGAGAAACCATTGTACCAAGATGAAGGTGACAATTGGGATGTACAATACAGTAAGAATAACAAAAGGGAGCAATTAAGCTCTACAGTTACTAGAGTTCCGCAGCAGAAACTAGTGAACCAGTGATTCAATGTTGAATGTACATGGTGAACATGAGTGAATGGCTAATTATTAACGCCTAGAAGCCTAACAGGCCAGAATCGAAACCAACTAAGAGTTTAAGCAAACTCCAATGAGAATTCTTAGTTCAGGAACTAAACCGCCAATATGGTTAAGATCCTCTCATCAGAATCCATTGTGTAATAGACCGCGTGGAAGTTAAAACACTTCACGACGGCAGAACATTATAAGCCAATGTTTAGTGATTGATTACGTGGGCGTAATCCCTTTTAAGGGGGGTAGAGCGCAAAACCACTTAGTGTATATTACCGTACAGGTGTACGTAGTGTATGTGACTTATATTGTGCATAGCACAAAATTATATTATTGTTTTGATGATTGGTGTGTGTGTTACGTAAACATACACATTCATTCATGGTTTAATTGTGTAATGCGCACAGAAGATGCGAATACCATCGTGATAAGTGTGTGTATTTGTTAACAGTTGTGTGTGATAGTACAAGTGTGGGGAGTAGAGAACTCCAGGGGAAACAAAGCCCCGACAGTGTATAAATTAAAACCAGGTGTTTGTATTTTTTGATAAAATATATGTGTATATTATATACTATATAGTGATGCATGAAAGGGTATGAAACCGACATAGAACCTAGTGAGAATAAGATTCCCTAGGCAACACGATTAAAGTGAATGGGGTAACTGATAGACGGATTTCTATCCTTTGGAGATGTTACGATCATGACTAGAATGATTTAAAAGATAGAAATTTGCAAATGAGTGATTTATTTGATGCTTGAAAACGAATGGGAAGTGGAACTTGATTTGCATGCGATCAAGGGAAGCCGAACACAAATTGGAGTGGAGGGATAGTTCTACACTGATGCTGATCACATCAGGGTTGGATGATTCTTGAAGTTCCCTATAAGTGGTCACAAATAACCACGCTAAGAAAAGAAGCAAAGAGCTTAAGTTGGACTTGGAGTTGTGTGTGTTTTAAAAAGGATTTTGAATTGGTATTTATAAAACGTCGATAGATACTTTACATAATTAAAGTTCTCTTACTTAACCTCATAAGGAAATTTAAATCTAAGTGATTGTTTTGACCTCCCAAAGGCACGGGGACGGAAGGTGTCCATCGCGACCGGGTTCTGCGGGATCACATGTATACCAAAGATATTTTTGATTGCAATTCATGCTATGACATGTTGTGTGGTATGTGTAATGAATGTTGTTTTGACTTGGATTTCCTAAAGTGTATGCTATCAAGACCTATGAGTCTAAATGTTTGTGTTGCATAGACCTAGTGTCTAAAGACTGTTATGTTATCGGGACCTATGTGTCTAAAGGTTGTTATGTTACCCAAGACCAGTGAGTCAAAGGGGTTTATGTATGTGTAAATGTTGTTAAGATACCCGGACCATTGAGTCCGAGGTTATCATGTGAATATGTTATGTTATGTGTGGATGTGAATGTGTTGCCCGGACCATTAAGTCCGAGGTTGTGATGTAAAGTGTGTTTGGTTATGGAAGTTTATTTCCAAGTGATTCTGTGTTCTAATCTAATGATGTGTGAAAAGTGTGAACTTCGAGGACGAAGTTCTTTTAAGGGGGGTAGATTGAAATACCCCAAACCTTGATATGTTGATAAACATTTAAAATATGGTATGTGAAGGCTAAAAAGTGCCTTAGAAACATCAGTGAACAATTTAAACCATAGTAAATGTAATAAAGCACTAGGATACGGTATGAGCAAAAACATGCTCTAAGCTAGGAGTGAACTTGGTTAGGACCCAAAGAGCCTACCAAGACTTAATAATATTCAAGTATGATTTAATAAGGCTAATTAAGTCCTTAGGAAACTTTGGTGGACAGTTAAACCAAATAAAACACAAGAAAATACCTTAAAGTCAATATGAGCAAAAATGTGCTCTAAGCTTGGGATAAATTTGTATAAGACCTAATGGTCATACCTATACCTTATAAATATGTTAATGAACATATTAAATCAATTACCAAAGAAAACCAGCTCGAAAACAAGTTAAAACACAAAAAGTGCTTTAAGGAGTTTTAAAGCACGTTTTTGAAAAATTGTCTGTAAATGAGTTTTGAATGGCTAAATGTCCATCATTACTCTTTAATTAACATGTGTACTAATAGTATCACATTTGGGTGGCTATATCAAAGGGAAATCAAAAATTTCACTTCTATGTGCCTTGTTTTATGAATAGTAACTTTTATAAGCTAGTTTGTAACATATGTTGTTATAAGTAATTAAGTTGGTCAATAAAGACTATTATACCCTCCTAAGTATATGGGGGCCGGTTTTTCATGGTGTGAGTCACCAACATGTAAAAGAAATCAATTAAGTAAAGTAAAGCTTAAAGTAAAGTACTATTTTGCTTTATAACATAAATATCTCCAAAAGCAAACTTTCTCATTTCCTTCTCTTCTTTCATTTCACACGGTTTCTTTCTTCATCTCCTCCTCTCCATTTACGATTTGCTACAGCTCCTCTCTCCATCTTCATTTCCTTGCCAAATCCACTCCATGCTCCAAATCAAATTCTAAGACCATATTAGTCTTAGTTAGGTCAAGCTCTACACTTCTACCTTTTCAAATCTTCAAGAGCTCAATTTTGGTGCCATGGAGAATCACCATTGATGGAGCTTGAGCTTGTGTTTCTACACATTATTACCCTCCTTGCTTCTAGTAAGGAATCTCAAAGAAAAATCAAGTTTCCTCCATGTTTTGTGTGTGACCGAAAATATTCATTGATGGAGCTCCTTGTGTTGCCTTGTTCTAGCTCCATTTGGATCTTTCAAGGACTAGGTGAGTCCTCTCTTCATAGATATTCAAACACCCTTCAAAGATTAAGGTAAAACAACTACATTAATGTTTTGAAATAATGTAAACCTAGGGTTTACAATGAGATGGAGCTTAAAGCTTGAATACTCATTATGTTGTTTGTATAATGTTTAGTAGTTGGCAAGGAACCAAATGCCTTACCGGTTTTGTAAGGAAACAAGAAAGAAATTTGGGAGGAAAAGAGGTAAATATGCTATCTTAATGTGGTTTAATGCCTTAGGAGAAATAAGCTTATAATGCTTGTTAAAACTACCTAAAGAGCAAATGGTGAATGACCTAGTAAAGTGTTCTCAAGGAGACTAGTAAAAGAACATATGTATTGGTGTATGTATTTGCAGTCAAGGCATTATTTATGTGGGAAAATTCAGTGTTTAAGGTTATGCAATTTAAGGGCCTAAGAGCCATGTTGTTTAAGGGCCTAAGTGCCAAGCAATTTAAGTTATGCACTATATTGTGATGATGCTAAATGTGTGAAGTCTTGTGTATAAAAATGTGTTTGATGGATTTTAGGTGTTCTTGAATGAAAATAAGGTAAAACCTAAGTGTTTGGATGTGAGTAAATACAAGAGAACTATGGCCAAATTTGGGGAAATGTGTGAGAAGTTCTAAGTGTTTTAAGAAAGTTTTGGTGAACTAGGAAGTGTAAAAGGTGAACAAATGTTTTACTTGGGAGGAAAACATGCATTAAGGTGTTCTAAGGTGCTATAAGGATTTAGGCATTTTCTTGGAAGTTCTAGAAAACCCAATGAGTGTTATTAGGATGTATTTAAGTCTTGGAGAAGTTTGTTTAAGGTTTGGGTAATGTTGATGAATAAGGAGAGATGATGTTTAAGTAAGGTTTGAGAAAAGAATTCAAGAAGTTGTAAAAAGGAGATTTAGTTACGTAAGAAAAAGAAGTTGAGAGATGATTTAAGGTGTAGAGGAAACACTTGGTGTAGTGGTCATTATTGGTGAACTACCACTTAAAAATCTTAAGGAGAAAACATCCCAAGTGCTAGGAATTTTGTAAGAAATTTGTGAATGATAAGATGGTTTTGGTGAGTGATTTAAAGTTTAGCACATGGCTAAAGGTGTGTTGATGTGCCAAATGATGTTAGGAACATTATGAGGCTTTAGGAGAAGTTTGGTGAAATTGGTTAAGTGTTTAAAGACTTGGAAATTGAATGTTTTGCTGTGTCCGAACTTCCGTCCGGACATGGAAGTTCGGACAGGCTCTGTGGGTAAAGGATTTCTCACTCTCGAACTGTGTCCGAACTTGGGAAGTCCGGACACAAGTTCGGACGTGACTGTTTCTATCTGGGATTTACTCTCGAACTGTGTCCGAACTTGGGAAGTCCGGACACAAGTTCGGACGTGTGTATGGTTTTCAGTATTAGGTCGCGGCTTGCGTCCGAACTTGGAGGTTCGGACACAAGTTCGGACAAGGTGTTGTATGGGCCAAAACATTTGTTTAAGGTATGGAAATGGTGTGTAATGATGGGGATTGATAGGTAATGATGTTATAAGGTTGTTAAGGACATGTTAGGTGAGTTTTAATGACAATTAAGTGGGTGAAAAGTTGTATTAGAATGTGAGAGTAAAACAAGTTAAAAATGTTAAGCTATGTAACTAAGTTAACGGGGAGAAGTTATAAGCATTAGACATTAAATAATCATGCTACCCCGATGTTAATAAAGTACATGTAATGTTATCAGTTGTTCGAGAATTGCTCGAGGAACATAAGTGGACGTGGTAAAGTGGACTCCGGTGACAGGTATGGTTTTCTTGCAACCTGTGTCCTACCGGATTACACCGGCTTGTATGCCAATGTGTTTTTCTGTATGTTTGCCACGTTTATGAGATAAATCATGAAACGAGTTTACAGTCGTTATTGTTATTGTATGTTTTCGTGCCGATACCGGTAACCTCGAATGCGCTTGAAGGGCTAGTTAACCACTATTAGGTAAACGTAGGAGAACGGTATCCGGTAACAACGTTTCCGACTTAAGGGACGTTCTAACCACGGCTATGCGTGAGTTGGTTATGTGATGTTTGTGTGCGATGTTTGTATGTGAATATATGACTCTCTCTTCCCTTGTGTATGTCTAACAAGACTTAACCCAATGTTTGTGATTGTTTAATAAAGTTCAAAGTTGAACTTCTAACAAGTGCTAACGGGGGGAGTGAGGAGTCCGGTCTGTTCCGGCCACGCGTGTGAGTATGGGGGTCGTTGTCATAGCAGGTTCGATCCTCTCCGTATGTTATGGTTTTTTCCAATTTGGTTCCCAACCTTCCCTTTAGCTTAACCAAGGCTATTACTGACTCACGTCGGGCCACAGGGGCATACTATTGTTATGTTTGTTTCGGTGTGCTTGGATCACTATATCCGAGACACCTTGTGTTAAGTTAACCGTTCATTTAACGAGACGGTAACGAGTTATGTAACGAGCTTATCATGAGACTGGCAACATTCTCTAGGCTCACCAGTGTACTAACAATGTTTGGGTCGGTTCCTAAGAGGACCATTCCCGTTATGTTATGTATCTTTGTTGTGATGCAATATCTATTGCGGTGTTATGTGTGCACGTGGAAACGTGCGAAGTGTTGTTAAGAGTTGTTATGTAGTGTATGTTATATGTTGTAAAATGTGGAGTATGTGGATCATGGATATGAATCCCAGTTTGAGAAAAGAGGCGTTTAACGATAACCCGATTTAAGGGTAAGTGTCGTCTGTTAAGGAAGTAGCTCCATTAGAGGAGGAACACTCTAGGGATATTGAATACCTTGAGTGACTTATTAAGTAAGGATATTATCCGTTTGTTGAGCCCGTTGAGGCGAAATGATTATGTGTTGTGTGTTTACAGTTGCATGCATGATTTAAAAATAATCAACCGCATGCTAAGACGACAATTAGTTGTGCGTGGCCCGGTAGCATGTGGGCTGCGGGATTACCATACCAGCAAAGGTTGTAACACCCCGGTTTTCACACCTAAAATTTTCT
This sequence comes from Limonium bicolor, assembly GCA_023374045.1. Lineage (NCBI taxonomy): Eukaryota > Viridiplantae > Streptophyta > Magnoliopsida > Caryophyllales > Plumbaginaceae > Limonium > Limonium bicolor. Next base: position 98,115,149 of record CM041781.1, read on the forward strand.
TATTACTTGAACAACTTACTACAATATTTTACAGCGGAAGACTAAATAACACCTAAGTCAAACCGGAGCGCTACCGCCACACCCACACCAACTAGTGTGGATGCTAAGGCTAATCCACCTACAACCTAACTCCCGGAACATGCTCCAAGGAGTTTACCACTTACAAATAAATAAAATTCCTAGCTATGTCGGCGCGTTCCCTTGTCCCAAGCTCAAGAGCAATATCACACAAAGAATCAACTTCACCTGCAACAAACCTGTGGCCAGCAAACAATCACACAAAGGGCCACAGGCACAAACCAGAAAACGTCAGCAAAGCTGAGTAACAAATATCACACCCTGTAAAATTCACTCTCTTTGAAAAACCTTTTTAGCAGCATAAAGGCACACATCAACACAAACAACCATGTTATCAACCACAAACACAAGTTTACAACACACTCACCTTCCTTGAGACATTTTACCTTAACACAAACCACCTGTTCATAATGATATCACAATACCAGCAAACTCACCAGAGACATAAATCCAATAATATTTTGGAAACCACATAACAATTTCCACCAGTTTGTATCTCAATTATTAACATTCCACCAATCCTCGGGCACACCGGTCTTTCGACAAAGAGCTACTAGGCTCTCGGCCCCTTGGACAAATAATTCCACCACCTCACCCCATGTCCTTAAGTGTGCACACCCCCTATGAATCATCAGCCCATAGAGTAGATCATGATGGCTTAGCTCCAATACATTGGTAGGAGCGAAAATTCAGTGAATGGCCAACCATGGCTCGACAGTTTGAAGGAGCTAACCATAGCTCAACAGTTTGAAATTATATTTCCAAATTCACACTTCACCACCATAAGTAATATCAACTTTCCAACATATAAATATCATCCACAATCATATAAAATTGCTCAAAATAACCACCAACCAAAGGATAGCAATAAACAAGATTAATCACATATTAAAGTACAAACAACCCACCTTTAGAATTAAAACCTTGTATAAGGTTAGACTTTGTCTAACTTTGTTCCACCTGAATATCCACTCAATCAAAATCAAGCTTTCACTTAGCAATCACAGATCAACAAGCATTCCACACCAGAGTAGTCACCAAAAATCATTCCAGAGCCTTTCAAGGCTAAGCCAAGCAACAAAACACCCCCAAAACCACACTTAAACACAATTTTCCTTCTTTCCAAGTTTTAGCACACATATAACCTTACAAGACTTCCTTATACCTTTTACACTTCACCATCTCTTAAAATTCAACCACTAGTCATATTAGGACTATAATGACCAAACAAACCATTAAATCCAATAACCACACACAATCACTTATACAAGCTTAAAGCACACCTTTGACCCAAATCACTTCCTAACAATTCGAATAACTTCCCAGGTAGTTTCGACCTGAATTTTTGACCATAGATCTAAATTCGAAATATAAGAATACCCTCAAAATTTCAGCTCAAACCCATGTCGGAAACTCATCTAAACAACTCCTAAAGCTTAAAGCTCATTATTTTCCCTTGCCATGTCTAACCGACTTAAATATCTCCATTCGACTTCATTTTTTGACCATAACCATATGTTCACTATTAAAGACTACCCTCAAAATTTTAAGGCAAGATGAATTCGGGAACCTATTTAACTAAGTCTCAAGGCTTAAAACACCATTTAAGCCCTCCCACCTTGACCTAGCATTTTTATGTCTAACCACGAGTTCCCACCACCTATAATCAATTATTATGAGTTAATATAGGTAGAATAACACACCAAACTCAACAAAATCCCATCGAAATCACTCAAGGAGTCTTAAAACACATTTTTCCTCTAAAAGTTCCCTAGAACTTATCCTACTTCCCAAAGGTATTTTCGCCTGAATTTTTGATATTATTCTAGTAATAACTATAGAACACTGTCAAAATTTCAGCTCAAGAGAAGCTAGGGTTCGGAAGTTACCATTAACAAGAGTTAAAGCTCAAAATCAGGGTTTAAAGAAAGAAATGGTGAGCATAAGTGTTACCTGGACTCTCCTTGACATTTTAGCCACGACCTTATAAGTCCCTTAGCTAATTGAATCAATTTCTTCCACCAACCAATTCGTCCAAGGTCACCAGCTCCTTCTCCCTCCTTGAAATCTTGTTTTTCCTTGATTTCTAGCTTGAATCTCCTTCTCCAATGGTGGGTGTTGAGTTCTATGAGCTTCTATGGTGTTCTAATGGCGTGAGAGTGAGTGAGGAAGGCAGGGAAATCGGTTCCCATCTCATTCTTAAGGATGGCGTGAGTGAATTCCAATTTTACTTCATTAATTAAGTGTAATGATTACTAAGATAACCTTATCTCTTCCTAAGCCATTAGATTAGTGACAATTGTCTAGATTAAATCTCAGCCCTCCATGTGTGACCGGCCTTAATGATGAAGGAGACAAGTGGCATGGGTAATAAAGAGTATAAGACAAAATAGAATGATGTCTTCACTTACAGCCGTCGGATCGTAGATATTTTGCTTGGATGAATCTCCACCATCCATGTGTGACCACCCCTCATTAATGAAGGTGACACATGTCTTCTCTTGATTGAACCATGTGTAACTAATCATCTTTGACACCTCGACGCTTACATCATCGTTATGTCATGCCGACATCATCACTGCATCATCACTGCATCATCACTGCATCATCTTGGTCAAAGTTGACCATTGACCAAGGTTTGACCAATGTCCAATGTTTGACCGAAGTCAGACCAAAGTTGACCAGGGTTTGACCACAGTTGACCGGGGCTTCTAGAACTCCATGCAACTCACCGGAATTTCAGTGTTTCTCGGAACTTTCTGAATTAGGGTTTCTCCAAGGTTTCTTGGTTGATTCCCACCTATGGCTTCCTCGTGTTCTCTAATAATTCCTAAGGAACTATGGTTTCCATTAGGGTTACAAAAATTCGGGGTATTACATTCTCCCCCCGTTAAACAAAAGCTTCGTCCCCGAAGCTTACTTACCACAAAGTTTACCATCATCACCAAATACCCAAACACTTATACAAATCTTTGACGACAAGGTAATACCACCAAGCATTAAATAGCCATAAATAAATGTCACATAATCATAGCACACAAGCACATAAGCACACAAGTCAATTTCCAAATACTGAGTAACATCATATTAATCATATCAATAATTATATCAACACCTCATTCATGATGTCAAACTATTTATTTTCAAAAGTATCCAACCACAAAATCCCAAACTTTATGTTCTCCTTATGTAATCCACTTCATTAAAACATGAACCAACACACAATACCTCATGACATAAAGCATATTAACACACATAACCATGTCAATTATTTCATCACTCATCACCTATTACACACATCTTACACCAACCACGCTTCCACTGCGCTACTCTGATCTAATTTTTCGTGATCACTTGCAGGAAGCTTCAGGAATCCTCCAACCCTGCCATGGTCAGTGCCAGTGTTGAACTATCCTTCCACCTCAATTTGTTTTCAGTTTCCCTTGATCTGACCAGGATCAAGGTCAACCTTCCACGTCAGATTCAAGCAATTTGCACAATTAAACAAGTTCCAGTTTAATCCTAGTATAGCCCCAATTTTATCTGCGATCACAACTAATTCCAAACAATCAAACAAATAGGTAACAAGCAACAAACACAATTCCCATCCCCACGGCTTGTCAAGTTTTTAAGCCCAGATTTAATCTTAACTCAACCAAAGCTCCCTAAAGACCAAACCTGCTCTGATACCACTCTGTAACACCCCGGTTTTCACACCCTAAAATTTTCTTATTACTTGAACAACTTTACAATATTTTACAGCGGAAGACTAAATAACACCTAAGTCAAACCGGAGCGCTACCGCCACACCCACACCAACTAGTGTGGATGCTAAGGCTAATCCACCTACAACCTAACTCCCGGAACATGCTCCAAGGAGTTTACCACTTACAAATAAATAAAATTCCTAGCTATGTCGGCGCGTTCCCTTGTCCCAAGCTCAAGAGCAATATCACACAAAGAATCAACTTCACCTGCAACAAACCTGTGGCCAGCAAACAATCACACAAAGGGGCCACAGGCACAAACCAGAAAACGTCAGCAAAGCTGAGTAACAAATATCACACCCTGTAAAATTCACTCTCTTTGAAAAACCTTTTTAGCAGCATAAAGGCACACATCAACACAAACAACCATGTTATCAACCACAAACACAAGTTTACAACACACTCACCTTCCTTGAGACATTTTACCTTAACACAAACCACCTGTTCATAATGATATCACAATACCAGCAAACTCACCAGAGACATAAATCCAATAATATTTTGGAAACCACATAACAATTTCCACCAGTTTGTATCTCAATTATTAACATTCCACCAATCCTCGGGCACACCGGTCTTTCGACAAAGAGCTACTAGGCTCTCGGCCCCTTGGACAAATAATTCCACCACCTCACCCCATGTCCTTAAGTGTGCACACCCCCTATGAATCATCAGCCCATAGAGTAGATCATGATGGCTTAGCTCCAATACATTGGTAGGAGCGAAAATTCAGTGAATGGCCAACCATGGCTCGACAGTTTGAAGGAGCTAACCATAGCTCAACAGTTTGAAATTCATATTTCCAAATTCACACTTCCACCACCATAAGTAATATCAACCTTTCCAACATATAAATATCATCCACAATCATATAAAATTGCTCAAAATAACCACCAACCAAAGGATAGCAATAAACAAGATTAATCACATATTAAAGTACAAACAACCCACCTTTAGAATTAAAACCTTGTATAAGGTTAGACTTTGTCTAACTTTGTTCCACCTGAATATCCACTCAATCAAAATCAAGCTTTCACTTAGCAATCACAGATCAACAAGCATTCCACACCACGAGTAGTCACCAAAAATCATTCCAGAGCCTTTCAAGGCTAAGCCAAGCAACAAAACACCCCCAAAACCACACTTAAACACAATTTTCCTTCTTTCCAAGTTTTAGCACACATATAACCTTACAAGACTTCCTTATACCTTTTACACTTCACCATCTCTTAAAAATTCAACCGCTAGCCATATTAGGACTATAATGACCAAACAAACCATTAAATCCAATAACCACACACAATCACACTAATACAAGCTTAAAGCACACCTTTGACCCAAATCACTTCCTAACAATTCGAATAACTTCCCAGGTGAGTTTCGACCTGAATTTTGACCATAGATCTAAATTCGAAATATAAGAATACCCTCAAAATTTCAGCTCAAACCCATGTCGGAAACTCATCTAAACAACTCCTAAAGCTTAAAGCTCATTATTTTCCCTTGCCATGTCTAACCGACTTAAATATCTCCATTCGACTTCATTTTTTGACCATAACCATATGTTCACTATTAAAGACTACCCTCAAAATTTTAAGGCAAGATGAATTCGGGAACCTATTTAACTAAGTCTAAGGCAAGCACCATTTAAGCCCTCCCACCTTGACCTAGCATTTTTATGTCTAACCACGAGTTCCCACCACCTATAATCAATTATTATGAGTTAATATAGGTAGAATAACACACCAAACTCAACAAAATCCCATCGAAATCACTCAAGGAGTCTTAAAACACATTTTTCCTCTCTAAAAGTTCCCTAGAACTTATCCTACTTCCCAAAGGTATTTTCGCCTGAATTTTTGATATTATTCTAGTAATAACTATCTAAGAACACTGTCAAAATTTCAGCTCAAGAGAAGCTAGGGTTCGGAAGTTACCATTAACAAGAGTTAAAGCTCAAAATCAGGGTTTAAAGAAAGAAATGGTGAGCATAAGTGTTACCTGGACTCTCCTTGACATTTTAGCCACGACCTTATAAGTCCCTTAGCTAATTGAATCAATTTCTTCCACCAACCAATTCGTCCAAGGTCACCAGCTCCTTCTCCCTCCTTGAAATCTTGTTTTTCCTTGATTTCTAGCTTGAATCTCCTTCTCCAATGGTGGGTGTTGAGTTCTATGAGCTTCTATGGTGTTCTAATGGCGTGAGAGTGAGTGAGGAAGGCAGGGAAATCGGTTCCCATCTCATTCTTAAGGATGGCGTGAGTGAATTCCAATTTTACTTCATTAATTAAGTGTAATGATTACTAAGATAACCTTATCTCTTCCTAAGCCATTAGATTAGTGACAATTGTCTAGATTAAATCTCAGCCCTCCATGTGTGACCGGCCTTAATGATGAAGGAGACAAGTGGCATGGGTAATAAAGAGTATAAGACAAAATAGAATGATGTCTTCACTTACAGCCGTCGGATCGTAGATATTTTGCTTGGATGAATCTCCACCATCCATGTGTGACCACCCCTCATTAATGAAGGTGACACATGTCTTCTCTTGATTGAACCATGTGTAACTAATCATCTTTGACACCTCGACGCTTACATCATCATTATGTCATGCCGACATCATCACTGCATCATCACTGCATTGCATCATTGGTCAAAGTTGACCATTGACCAAGGTTTGACCAATGTCCAATGTTTGACCGAAGTCAGACCAAAGTTGACCAGGTTTGACCACAGTTGACCGGGGCTTCTAGAACTCCATAACTACCGAAATTTCAGTGTTCTCGGAACTTTCTGAATTAGGGTTTCTCCAAGGTTTCTTGGTTGATTCCCCACCACCTATGGTTTCCTCGATCTCTAATAATTCCAGGAACTATGGTTTCCATTAGGCTACAAAAATTCGGGGTATTACAAAGGTGCTGAGCCCCTTGGGGGCCACCCTTTCTCTTCTTTTCCTATTTCAGGTACGAAGTGCTGGAAGCCGTTCGAGAGTAGGACGGGTAGTCATTGTACAGGGTAATCATTTAAGTGTATGTATACAGTAGGTGTAGTAAGACCGAAATTGTTGTCGGCACCAGTTTATAAATACTCGGTATAGTGAAAGTCGTACGTTGTTGTTGTTGTTAATGGAAAGGGATAGTAATGTGTAGTCGCTCGGGAATTTAGCCCATCAGAACCGGTACAATGTATATGTATTAGCCTTGTTAGCCACGTGGGTGGTTAACGGCGTGTAACACCAGCGAGTTGAGTTATTTGATGAGTTGTGTATTCCGCTGCAGATTGTTGTTGTATGTTGTTTGTTGGATGGGGTGTTACAAAAAGTGGTATCAGAGCGAAAGTATCGCTCTGATGACTGAATTACCGAGCTTAGGAAGTACCGAGTTAGGATTTAAGTACTTTGGGTTAAGGGTTGAGTGATAGCGTGAGAGATACGCTAGTTAGGTATTACCAGTGTGTACTGGAAACCTACAATATCCATCCCCCCTCCACAATCCCTGTTTGATAACTTGGGAAAGAACGCCAGAGGAGATGGAAGTCCACTCTTACTCGGAAATACCCGATCTGGCAGTTATGACATACCTCTAAAGGTACGGTGAACCTGAACCTGTCATACGGTAGATCCCGAAAACTGGGAATCCCGGAGACGGTCTCCATGAACAATGTTAACCGCATTTAATAGCGATGAATGAAGGATTTTGTGTAAAAGAGAATTGAATTTCCGGCAACCTGGGTCGACATGCCGAGCAGTCGAGAATAACCAGTTTGCAACGCACCAACCGTGCAACAGGCAAGAAGTGGATTAATAAAACCGAGACGAGTGCCTACGGGACCACAGTTGATAAATAATACACCAACGGTATACCAACCGACAAGGGAACTACAACGTAGTGCCCAAACAAGAGACAAGTCTCAGTAACCACGACAAATACGCGGAATGGGCTACGAAGGAGATATAATACTAAGTAAAAAGGGGTCTCCCAGAATGGGAAACACCCTAGTTAATGATTATCATGTGAAGACAGTGAGAAGTCACCTAGAGGAGTTATTATCAAGACAGTAAGATCAGTGAGGGCCAACAAGGCTACTGATGACAGTATGGGTAAAAACAATACCACAACTGGTATGTGTTAAACCGATAGCCAGTTAGCATGGCGCACTTGCCATAGCAAGTGCTGCTATAACAGGGCTGTTCGGGAAATTTATAACCACTACAGAGTACTTAGTAAAGTACCATGAAGTTAAACAGGATCATTATGACCATGGAAGGGCTTGGTAGCCTAACCTCTGTAATTGTAAATACACCAATCAGCAAGAAGCTAGACTTGGTTAAGGTAAGAAGATGTTGTGAAACCATGAAAATTTTCTTTCAACCCAGATTTATTCAAACCCTTTTCTTTTAAAAACCACATTTTCCTTCAAACCAACACTTCTTTCTAACCTTCTTTTAAACCAAACCAGTAAGAACCAAGGGCAGATGATAAGATACAACAGTGGATAAACTTTCCTTCGATTAAGTTCGGGAAGCACGGACGCATATTGTCAGGGGACAATATAAGGGAGTTGACAATAGAATACTTCACCTAGGCGTGTGACGGACACTACGAGTGTACCAACTGAATTGTGGGACGACCGCACTCCGATAGGAGCTTGTGGGCCTGACAGACCTACTTATGGGTTAGTTGGGTAGGTAGCAATGTATCATTATGGTACCCCACATATGTATACGAGTGGAGTCCGAAACACGGGAGGTAGTTGACTCCGTCTACGGTCAGCAGTATAAATCAAACAAGAGCTAGAGATTACAAGGAATGGTTGAAGTTAAGGAACTCAGTTAAGTTAACGAGACTAAAAGGATTAGTGAATTCCTTCCAAGGAAATGTTTAAGAGTCAGGAGGTGCGAAGTGCACTAACGTTATGTAAAGACATCACACATGTCTTAAGAATTCCGAGGGATAAATATGTTAACTGGAACGGTGACCCAGCCTGTGCATGGCAAGGCAGATGCCTGATGTGGACACATTAATGTGCAATGAACGGGATGAAACTCCCAGAATGAGTACCTACACTATCAGGAAATGTTGATCTTCACAGAAGAAGATAATAACCAGTTAAGAACGCAAAAGGCGTGGCTAACGGAATGTACCAATAAGTGTGAGCCAAATGTAACGGCATAACATAGCAACACCCAGGAGCAATCCTTGAAGGGTGTTCGCATCAACAAGTGTTGCACGAAATGGCATGACAGAAACACAAGGGTTGAAATTAACACCCAGTTTAGACATAAGTTGTCAGGAGACGGACTGACAATCCTAAGGGCATCCCATGAAAGGAAACGGAATGCAACGACCTTGTCATGGAGCTCAATAATATCCAAACCATGTAATGTTGTACAGAGAAGTACATATGTGTGGACAGCCTTCAATGAGCGCAGCTCAAGGCAGTAAGGCTTATAAGCCACAAATAAAATGTGTTATGAAAATTAGATTAATTGCAGAAGTTTATGTAATATAAGTGAATAGAGTGGTAAACGAACCACTGCATTAAGAGTGGGGATACCTCTCGATATTGTGAGACCGCAGGAGCGGTAGTTATGTGAATCAAGTTCAAGAAATATGTTAAGGATGGACGATGTTATTATTGAAAGAGAGCGATTAGCTTAGTAGTATGTGTGTATAAAGTGAAACACCGAGCTGAATAATGCCGGCTTGTGACTCGAATGATCGATGCTCAAGGAGCATTCAGTAGTCGTCCAAATGAGTGATGAACTATAATGTGAATAATGTAAGTTATGTGTGGAAGTTGAGGTGACAGTAGATACGATATAAGCTGATGTTATACAAGGAGTAAGAGCACGGTGCGCAGCAAGCGACCGTTGTATAAGTATTGTTAAACGATAATGTAACAGGTAAGACCAGTTACGAGTTAAACTCAGTGGAGGTGCAAGGTAAGCGATGTCAAACAAACTAGGCAGTAAGCCAGTAGCCAGTATTACGAGATCGAAATCTCAGTGAAACTCAGTGTGAATTCCATGGTGAATCGCATAAGGGATTTACTGTCAAGAGCTTACGCCTCTGCACTCTGTATGACTGAGTGTTTTGGTATTGCACTTGTGCAGTAATGATCGAGTGGATAGCTAGGAATTGGAAACATGTTAATTGTGGAGAGATAATGTCATAATGGCCGATGCATAGGAAATGCAAGACCGCACCAATAAAGGAGTACTTGTACAAAACCAAATGTGGAGACATGATTAACAGTAAGTGACTACAGTAGCACTAACTGCCAAATATCGGTATGGAATATACCCCAAATGTTGTAAATAACTGAGAGAGCACTACACACTAGGTAGTAGCTCAATCTCAACCGACAGTAAGTCGGAAGGGAACAAGTTAATCATTGTGAAATACATAGTGGTATACACAGTAAATTGTTATGGAAGTGGATAGAAAGTGTATAACCCACCGAATTCGCTAACGGTAAGAGATACCACGCGTTGAGAAACCATTGTTACCAAGATGAAGGTGACAATTGGGGATGTACAATACAGTAAGAATAACAAAAGGGAGCAATTAAGCTCTACAGTTACTAGAGTTCCGCAGCAGAAAACTAGTGAACCAGTGATTCAAGTGTGAATGTACATGGTGAACATGAGTGAATGGCTAATTATTAACGCCTAGAAGCCTAACAGGCCAGAATCGAAACCAACTAAGAGTTTAAGCAAACTCCAATGAGAATTCTTGGTTTAGGAACTAAACCGCCAATATGGTTAAGATCCTCTCATCAGAATCCATTGTGTAATAGACCGCGTGGAAGTTAAAACACTTCACGACGGCAGAACATTATAAGCCAATGTTTAGTGATTGATTACGTGGGCGTAATCCCTTTTAAGGGGGGTAGAGCGCAAAACCACTTAGTGTATATTACCGTACAAGTGTACGTAGTGTATGTGACTTATATTGTGCATAGCACAAAATTATATTATTGTTTTGATGATTGGTGTGTGTGTTACGTAAACATACACATTCATTCATGGTTTAATTGTGGTAATTGCGCACAGAAGATGCGAATACCATCGTGATAAGTGTGTGTATTTGTAACAGTTGTGTGTGATAGTACAAGTGTGGGGAGTAGAGAAACTCCCGGGGAAACAAAAGCCCCGACAGTGTATAAATGTAAAACCAGGTGTTGTATTTTGATAAAATATATGTGTATATATATATACTATATAGTGATGCATGAAAGGGTATGAAACCGACATAGAACCTAGTGAGAATAAGATTCCCTAGGCAACACGATTAAAGTGAATGGGGGTAACTGATAGACGGAGTTCTATCCTTTGGAGATGTTACGATCATGACTAGAATGATTTAAAAGATAGAAAATTGCAAATGAGTGATTTATTTGATGCTTGAAAACGAAGTGGGAAGTGGAACTTGATTTGCATGCGATCAAGGGAAGCCGAACACAAATTGGAGTGGAGGGATAGTTCTACACTGATGCTGATCACATCAGGGTTGGATGATTCTTGAAGTTCCCTATAAGTGGTCACAAATAACCACGCTAAGAAAAGAAGCAAAGAGCTTAAGTTGGACTTGGAGTTGTGTGTGTTTTAAAAAGGATTTTGAATTGGTATTTATAAAACGTCGATAGATACTTTACATAATTAAAGTTCTCTTACTTAACCTCATAAGGAAATTTTAAATCTAAGTGATTGTTTTGACCTCCCAAAGGCACGGGGACGGAAGGTGTCCATCGCGACCGGGTTCTGCGGGATCACAGTGTATACCAAAGATATTTTTGATTGCAATTCATGCTATGACATGTTGGTGGTATGTGTAATGAATGTTGTTTTGACTTGGATTTCCTAAAGTGTATGCTATCAAGACCTATGAGTCTAAATGTGTTGTGTTGCATAGACCTATGTGTCTAAAGACTGTTATGTTATCGGGACCTATGGTCTAAAGGTTGTTATGTTACCCAAGACCAGTGAGTCAAAGGGGTTGTTATGTATGTGTAAATGTTGTTAAATACCCGGACCATTGAGTCCGAGGTTATCATGTGAATATGTTATGTTATGTGGATGTGAATGTGTTGCCCGGACCATTAGTCCGAGGTTGTGATGTAAAGTGTGTTGGTTATGGAAGTTTATTTCCAAGTGATTACTGTGTTCTAATCTAATGATGTGTGAAAAGTGTGAACTTCGAGGACGAAGTTCTTTTAAGGGGGGTAGATTGAAATACCCCAAACCTTGATATGTTGATAAACATTTAAAATATGGTATGTGAAGGCTAAAAAGTGCCTTAGAAACATCAGTGAACATTTAAACCATAGTAAATGCAATAAAGCACTAGGATACGGTATGAGCAAAAACATGCTCTAAGCTAGGAGTGAACTTGGTTAGGACCCAAGAGCCTACCAAGACTTAATATATTCAAGTATGATTTAATAAGGCTAATTAAGTCCTTAGGAAACTTTGGTGGACAGTTAAACCAAATAAAACACAAGAAAATACCTTAAAGTCAATATGAGCAAAAATGTGCTCTAAGCTGGGATAAATTTGTATAAGACCTAATGGTCATACCTATACCTTATAAATATGTTAATGAACATATTAAATCAATTACCAAAGAAAACCAAGCTCGAAAACAAGTTAAAACACAAAAAGTGCTTTAAGGAGTCTTAAAGCACGTTTTGAAAAATTGTCTTGTAAATGAGTTTTGAATGGCTAAATGTCCATCATTACTCTTTAATAACATGTACTAATAGGTATCACATTTGGGTGGCTATATCAAAGGGAAATCAAAAATTTCACTTCTATGTGCCTTGTTTTATGAATAGTAACTTTTATAAGCTAGTTTGTAACATATGTTGTTATAAGTAATTAAGTTGGTCAATAAAGACTATTATACCCTCCTAAGTATATGGGGGCCGGTTTTTCATGGTGTGAGTCACCAACATGTAAAAGAAATCAATAAGTAAAGTAAAGCTTAAAGTAAAGTACTATTTTGCTTTATAACATAAATATCTCCAAAAGCAAACTTACCTTCTCATTTCCTTCTCTTCTTTCATTTCACACGGTTTCTTCTTCATCTTCTCCTCTCCTCCATTTACGATTTGCTACAGCTCCTCTCTTCTCCATCTTCATTTCCTTGCCAAATCCAACTCCATGCTCCAAATCAAATTCTAAGACCATATTAGTCTTAGTTAGGTCAAGCTCTACACTTCTACCTTTTCAAATCTTCAAGAGCTCAATTTTGGTGCCATGGAGAATCACCATTGATGGAGCTTGAGCTTGTGTTTCTACACATTATTACCCTCCTTTGCTCTAGGTAAGGAATCTCAAAGAAAAAATCAAGTTTCCTCCTCCATGTTTTGTGTGTGACCGAAAATATTCATTGATGGAGCTCCTTGTGTTGCCTTGTTCTAGCTCCATTTGGATCTTTCAAGGACTAGGTGGAGTCCTCTCTTCATAGATATTCAAACACCCTTCAAAGATTAAGGTAAAACAACTACATTAATGTTTTGAAATAATGTAAACCTAGGGTTTACAATGAGATGGAGCTTAAAGCTTGAATACTCATTATGTTGTTTGTATAATGTTTAGTAGTTGGCAAGGAACCAAATGCCTTACCGGTTTTGTAAGGAAACAAGAAAGAAATTTGGGAGGAAAAGAGGTAAATATGCTATCTTAATGTGGTTTAATGCCTTAGGAGAAATAAGCTTATAATGCTTGTTAAAACTACCTAAAGAGCAAATGGTGAATGACCTAGTAAAGTGTTCTCAAGGAGACTAGTAAAAGAACATATGTATTGGTGTATGTATTTGCAGGTCAAAGGCATTATTTATGTGGGAAATTCAGTGTTTAAGGTTATGCAATTTAAGGGCCTAAGAGCCATGTTGTTTAAGGGCCTAAGTGCCAAGCAATTTAAGTTATGCACTATATTGTGATGTAGTGCTAAATGTGTGAAGTCTTGTGTATAAAAATGTGTTTGATGGATTTTAGGTGTTCTTGAATGAAATAAGGTAAAAACCTAAGTGTTTGGATGTGAGTAAATACAAGAGAAGCTATGGCCAAATTTGGGGAAATGTGTGAGAAGTTCTAAGTGTTTTAAGAAAGTTTTGGTGAACTAGGAAGTGTAAAAGGTGAACAAATGTTTTACTTGGGAGGAAAACATGCATTAAGGTGTTCTAAGGTGCTATAAGGATTTAGGCATTGTCTTGGAAGTTCTAGAAACCCAATGAGTGTTATTAGGATGTATTTAAGTCTTGGAGAAGTTTGTTTAAGGTTTGGGTAATGTTGATGAATAAGGAGAGAATGATGTTTAAGTAAGGTTTTGAGAAAAGAATTCAAGAAGTTGTAAAAAGGAGATTTAGTTAGTAAGAAAAGAAGTTGAGAGATGATGTTAAGGTGTAGAGGAACACCTTGGTGTAGTGGTCATTATTGGTGAACTACCACTTAAAAATCTTAAGGAGAAAACATCCCAAGTGCTAGGAATTTTGTAAGAAATTTGTGAATGATAAGATGGTTTTGGTGAGTGATTTAAAGAGTTTAGCACATGGCTAAAGGTGTGTTTGATGTGCCAAATGATGTTAGGAAACATTATGAGGCTTTAGGAGAAGTTTGGTGAAATTGGTTAAGTGTTTAAAGACTTGGAAATTGAATGTTTTGCTGTCCGAACTTCCGTCCGGACATGGAAGTTCGGACAGGCTCTGTGGGTAAAGGATTTTCTCACTCTCGAACTGTGTCCGAACTTGGGAAGTCCGGACACAAGTTCGGACGTGACTGTTTCTATCTGGGATTTACTCTCGAACTGTGTCCGAACTTGGGAAGTCCGGACACAAGTTCGGACGTGTGTATGGTTTTCAGTATTAGGTCGCGGCTTGCGTCCGAACTTGGAGGTTCGGACACAAGTTCGGACAAGGTGTTGTATGGGCCAAAACATTTGTTTAAGGTATGGAAATGGTGTGTAATGATGGGGATTGATAGGTAATGATGTTATAAGGTTGTTAAGGACATGTTAGGTGAGTTTTAATGACAATTAAGTGGGTGAAAAGTTGTATTAGAATGTGAGAGTAAAACAAGTTAAAAATGTTAAGCTATGTAACTAAGTTAACGGGGAGAAGTTATAAGCATTAGACATTAAATAATCATGCTACCCCGATGTTAATAAAAGTACATGTAATGTTATCAGTTGTTCGAGAATTGCTCGAGGAACATAAGTGGACGTGGTAAAGTGGACTCCGGTGACAGGTATGGTTTTCTTGCAACCTGTGTCCTACCGGATTACACCGGCTTGTATGCCAATGTGTTTTTCTGTATGTTTGCCACGTTTATGAGATAAATCATCAAACGAGTTTACAGTCGTTATTGTTATTGTATGTTTTCGTGCCGATACCGGTAACCTCGAATGCGCTTGAAGGGCTAGTTAACCACTATTAGGTAAACGTAGGAGAACGGTATCCGGTAACAACGTTTCCGACTTAAGGGACGTTCTAACCACGCTATGCGTGAGTTGGTTATGTGATGTTTGTGTGCGATGTTTGTATGTGAATATATGACTCTCTCTTCCCTTGTGTATGTCTAACAAGACTTAACCCAATGTTTGTGATTGTTTAATAAAGTTCAAAGTTGAACTTCTAACAAGTGCTAACGGGGGGAGTGAGGAGTCCGGTCTGTTCCGGCCACGCGTGTGAGTATGGGGGTCGTTGTCATAGCAGGTTCGATCCTCTCCGTATGTTATGGTTGTTTTCCAATTTGGTTCCCAACCTTCCCTTTAGCTTAACCAAGGCTATTACTGACTCACGTCGGGCCACAGGGGCATACTATTGTTATGTTTGTTTCGGTGTGCTTGGATCACTATATCCGAGACACCTTGTGTTAAGTTAACCGTTCATTTAACGAGACGGTAACGAGTTATGTAACGAGCTTATCATGAGACTGGCAACATTCTCTAGGCTCACCAGTGTACTAACAATGTTTGGGTCGGTTCCTAAGAGGACCATTCCCGTTATGTTATGTATCTTTGTTGTGATGCAATATCTATTGCGGTGTTATGTTGTGCACGTGGAAACGTGCGAAGTGTTGTTAAGAGTTGTTATGTAGTGTATGTTATATGTTGTAAAATGTGGAGTATGTGGATCATGGATATGAATCCCAGTTTGAGAAAAGAGGCGTTTAAGGATAACCCGATTTAAGGGTAAGTGTCGTCTGTTAAGGAAGTAGCTCCATTAGAGGAGGAACACTCTAGGGATATTGAATACCTTGAGTGACTTATTAAGTAAGGATATATTATCCGTTTGTTGAGCCCGTTGAGGCGAAATGATTATGTGTTGTGTGTTTACAGTTGCATGCATGATTTAAAAATAATCAACCGCATGCTAAGACGACAATTAGTTGTGCGTGGCCCGGTAGCATGTGGCTGCGGGATTACCATACCAGCAAAGGTGCTGAGCCCCTTGGGGGCCACCCTTTCTCTTCTTTTCCTATTTCAGGTACGAAGTGCTGGAAGCCGTTCGAGAGTAGGACGGGTAGTCATTGTACATGGGTAATCATTTAAGTGTATGTATACAGTAGGTGTAGTAAGACCGAAATTGTTGTCGGCACCAGTTTATAAATACTCGGTATAGTGAAAGTCGTACGTTGTTGTTGTTGTTAATGGAAAGGGATAGTAATGTGTAGTCGCTCGGGAATTTAGCCCATCAGACCGGTACAATGTATATGTATTAGCCTTGTTAGCCACGTGGGTGGTTAACGGCGTGTAACACCAGCGAGTTGAGTTATTTGATGAGTTGTGTATTCCGCTGCAGATTGTTGTTATGTATTTGTTGTTGGATGGGGTGTTACAAAAAGTGGTATCAGAGCGAAGTATCGCTCTGATGACTGAATTACCGAGCTTAGGAAGTACCGAGTTAGGATTTAAGTACTTTGGGTTAAGGGTTGAGTGATAGCGTGAGAGATACGCTAGTTAGGTATTACCAGTGTGTACTGGAAACCTACAATATCCATCCCACCCTCCACAATCCCTGTTTGATAACTTGGGAAAGAACGCCAGAGAGATGGAAGTCCACTCTTACTCGGAAATACCCGATCTGGTAGTTATGACATACCTCTAAAGGTACGGTGAACCTGAACCTGTCATACGGTAGATCCCGAAAACTGGGAATCCCGGAGACGGTCTCCATCTGAACAATGTTAACCGCATTTAATAGCGATGAATGAAGGATTTTGTGTAAAAGAGAATTGAATTTCCGGCAACCTGGGTCGACATGCCGAGCAGTCGAGAATAACTAGTTTGCAACGCACCAACCGTGCAACAGGCAAGAAGTGGATTAATAAAACCCGAGACGAGTGCCTACGGGACCACAGTTGATAAATAATACACCAACGGTATACCAACCGACAAGGGAACTACAACGTAGTGCCCAAACAAGAGACAAGTCTCAGTAACCACGACAAATACGCGGAATGGGCTACGAAGGAGATATAATACTAAGTAAAAAGGGGTCTCCCAGAATGGGAAACACCCTAGTTAATGATTATCATGTGAAGACAGTGAGAAGTCACCTAGAGGAGTTATTATCAAGACAGTAAGATCAGTGAGGGCCAACAAGGCCACTGATGACAGTATGGGTAAAAAAATACCACAACTGGTATGTGTTAAACCGATAGCCAGTTAGCATGGCGCACTTGCCATAGCAAGTGCTGCTATAACAGGGCTGTTCGGGAAATTTATAACCACTACAGAGTACTTAGTAAAGTACCATGAAGTTAAACAGGATCATTATGACCATGGAAGGGCTTGGTAGCCTAACCTCTGTAATTGTAAATACACCAATCAGCAAGAAGCTAGACTTGGTTAAGGTAAGAAGATGTTGTGAAACCATGAAAATTTTCTTTCAACCCAGATTTATTCAAACCCTTTTCTTTTCAAAACCACATTTTCCTTCAAACCAACACTTCTTTCTAACCTTCTTTTAAACCAAACCAGTAAGAACCAAGGGCAGATGATAAGATACAACAGTGGATAAACTTTTCTTCGATTAAGTTCGGGAAGCACGGGACGCATATTGTCAGGGGACAATATAAGGGAGTTGACAATAGAATACTTCACCTAGGCGTG
Source organism: Limonium bicolor (assembly GCA_023374045.1). Taxonomy (NCBI): domain Eukaryota; kingdom Viridiplantae; phylum Streptophyta; class Magnoliopsida; order Caryophyllales; family Plumbaginaceae; genus Limonium; species Limonium bicolor. The sequence continues at coordinate 98,133,115 of CM041781.1, forward strand.
TGACGGACACTACGAGTGTACCAACTGAATTGTGGGACGACCGCACTCCGATAGGAGCTTGTGGGCCTGACAGACCTACTTATGGGTTAGTTGGGTAGGTAGCAATGTATCATTATGGTACCCCACATATGTATACGAGTGGAGTCCGAAACACGGGAGGTAGTTGACTCCGTCTACGGTCAGCAGTATAAATCAAACAAGAGCTAGAGATTACCAGGAATGGTTGAAGTTAAGGAACTCAGTTAAGTTAACGAGACTAAAAGGATTAGTGAATTCCTTCCAAGGAAATGTTTAAGAGTCAGGAGGTGCGAAGTGCACTAACTGTTATGTAAAGACATCACACATGTCTTAAGAATTCCGAGGGATAAATATGTTAACTGGAACAATGACCCAGCCTGTGCATGGCAAGGCAGATGCCTGATGTGGACACATTAATGTGCAATGAACGGGATGAAACTCCCAGAATGAGTACCTACACTATCAGGAAATGTTGATCTTCACAGAAGAAGATAATAACCAGTTAAGAACGCAAAAGGCGTGGCTAACGGAATGTACCAATAAGTGTGAGCCAAATGTAACGGCATAACATAGCAACACCCAGGAGCAATCCTTGAAGGGTGTTCGCATCAACAAGTGTTGCACGAAATGGCATGACAGAAACACAAGGGTTGAAATTAACACCCAGTTTAGACATAAGTTGTCAGGAGACGGACTGACAATCCTAAGGGGCATCCCATGAAAGGAAACGGAATGCAACGACCTTGTCATGGAGCTCAATATAATATCCAAACCATGTAATGTTGTACAGAGAAGTACGTATGTGTGGACAGCCTTCAATGAGCGCAGCTCAAGGCAGTAAGGCTTATAAGCCACAAATAAAATGTGTTATGAAAATTAGATTAATTGCAGAAGTTTATGTAATATAAGTGAATAGAGTGGTAAACGAACCACTGCATTAAGAGTGGGGATACCTCTCGATATTGTGAGACCGCAGGAGCGGTAGTTATGTGAATCAAGTTCAAGAAATATGTTAAGGATGGACGATGTTATTATTGAAAGAGAGCGATTAGCTTAGTAGTATGTGTGTATAAAGTGAAACACCGAGCTGAATAATGCCGGCTTGTGACTCGAATGATCGATGCTCAAGGAGCATTCAGTAGTCGTCCAAATGAGTGATGAACTATAATGTGAATAATGTAAGTTTATGTGTGGAAGTTGAGGTGACAGTAGATACGATATAAGCTGATGTTATACAAGGAGTAAGAGCACGGTGCGCAGCAAGCGACCGTTGTATAAGTATTGTTAAACGATAATGTAACAGGTAAGACCAGTTACGAGTTAAACTCAGTGGAGGTGCAAGGTAAGCGATGTCAAACAAACTAGGCAGTAAGCCAGTAGCCAGTATTACGAGATCGAAATCTCAGTGAAACTCAGTGTGAATTCCATGGTGAATCGCATAAGGGATTTACTGTCAAGAGTTTAAACCTCTGCACTCTGTATGACTGAGTGTTTTGGTATTGCACTTGTGCAGTAATGATCGAGTGGGATAGCTAGGAATTGGAAACATGTTAATTGTGGAGAGATAATGTCATAATGGCCGATGCATAGGAAATGCAAGACCGCACCAATAAAGGAGTACTTGTACAAAACCAAATGTGGAGACATGATTAACAGTAAGTGACTACAGTAGCACTAACTGCCAAATATCGGTATGGAATATACCCCAAATGTTGTAAATAACTGAGAGAGCACTACACACTAGGTAGTAGCTCAATCTCAACCGACAGTAAGTCGGAAGGGAACAAGTTAATCATTGTGAAATACATAGTGGTATACACAGTAAATTGTTATGGAAGTGGATAGAAAGTGTATAACCCACCGAATTCGCTAACGGTAAGAGATACCACGCGTCGGTTGAGAAACCATTGTTACCAAGATGAAGGTGACAATTGGGGATGTACAATACAGTAAGAATAACAAAAGGGAGCAATTAAGCTCTACAGTTACTAGAGTTCCGCAGCAGAAACTAGTGAACCAGTGATTCAAGTGTTGAATGTACATGGTGAACATGAGTGAATGGCTAATTATTAACGCCTAGAAGCCTAACAGGCCAGAATCGAAACCAACTAAGAGTTTAAGCAAACTCCAATGAGAATTCTTGGTTTAGGAACTAAACCGCCAATATGGTTAAGATCCTCTCATCAGAATCCATTGTGTAATAGACCGCGTGGAAGTTAAAACACTTCACGACGGCAGAACATTATAAGCCAATGTTTAGTGATTGATTACGTGGGCGTAATCCCTTTTAAGGGGGGTAGAGCGCAAAACCACTTAGTGTATATTACCGTACAGGTGTACGTAGTGTATGTGACTTATATTGTGCATAGCACAAAATTATATTATTGTTTTGATGATTGGTGTGTGTGTTACGTAAACATACACATTCATTCATGGTTTAATTGTGGTAATTGCGCACAGAAGATGCGAATACCATCGTGATAAGTGTGTGTATTTGTTAACAGTTGTGTGTGATAGTACAAGTGTGGGGAGTAGAGAAACTCCCGGGGGAAACAAAAGCCCCGACAGTGTATAAATGTAAAACCAGGTGTTGTATTTTGATAAAATATATGTGTATATATATATACTATATAGTGATGCATGAAAGGGTATGAAACCGACATAGAACCTAGTGAGAATAAGATTCCCTAGGCAACACGATTAAAGTGAATGGGGGTAACTGATAGACGGAGTTCTATCCTTTGGAGATGTTACGATCATGACTAGAATGATTTAAAAGATAGAAAATTGCAAATGAGTGATTTATTTGATGCTTGAAAACGAAGTGGGAAGTGGAACTTGATTTGCATGCGATCAAGGGAAGCCGAACACAAATTGGAGTGGAGGGATAGTTCTACACTGATGCTGATCACATCAGGGTTGGATGATTCTTGAAGTTCCCTATAAGTGGTCACAAATAACCACGCTAAGAAAAGAAGCAAAGAGCTTAAGTTGGACTTGGAGTTGTGTGTGTTTTCAAAAGGATTTTGAATTGGTATTTATAAAACGTCGATAGATACTTTACATAATTAAAGTTCTCTTACTTAACCTCATAAGGAAATTTTAAATCTAAGTGATTGTTTTGACCTCCCAAAGGCACGGGGACGGAAGGTGTCCATCGCGACCGGGTTCTGCGGGATCACAGTGTATACCAAAGATATTTTTGATTGCAATTCATGCTATGACATGTTGTGTGGTATGTGTAATGAATGTTGTTTTGACTTGGATTTCCTAAAGTGTATGCTATCAAGACCTATGAGTCTAAATGTGTTGTGTTGCATAGACCTATGTGTCTAAAGACTGTTATGTTATCGGGACCTATGTGTCTAAAGGTTGTTATGTTACCCAAGACCAGTGAGTCAAAGGGGTTGTTATGTATGTGTAAATGTTGTTAAGATACCCGGACCATTGAGTCCGAGGTTATCATGTGAATATGTTATGTGTGGATGTGAATGTGTTGCCCGGACCATTAAGTCCGAGGTTGTGATGTAAAGTGTGTTTGGTTATGGAAGTTTATTTCCAAGTGATTACTGTGTTCTAATCTAATGATGTGTGAAAAGTGTGAACTTCGAGGACGAAGTTCTTTTAAGGGGGGTAGATTGAAATACCCCAAACCTTGATATGTTGATAAACATTTAAACTATGGTATGTGAAGGCTAAAAAGTGCCTTAGAAACATCAGTGAACAATTTAAACCATAGTAAATGCAATAAAGCACTAGGATACGGTATGAGCAAAAACATGCTCTAAGCTAGGAGTGAACTTGGTTAGGACCCAAAGAGCCTACCAAGACTTAATAATATTCAAGTATGATTTAATAAGGCTAATTAAGTCCTTAGGAAACTTTGGTGGACAGTTAAACCAAATAAAACACAAGAAAATACCTTAAAGTCAATATGAGCAAAATGTGCTCTAAGCTTGGGATAAATTTGTATAAGACCTAATGGTCATACCTATACCTTATAAATATGTTAATGAACATATTAAATCAATTACCAAAGAAAACCAAGCTCGAAAACAAGTTAAAACACAAAAAGTGCTTTAAGGAGTCTTAAAGCACGTTTTTGAAAAATTGTCTTGTAAATGAGTTTTGAATGGCTAAATGTCCATCATTACTCTTTAATTAACATGTGTACTATATAGTATCACATTTGGGTGGCTATATCAAGGGAAATCAAAAATTTCACTTCTATGTGCCTTGTTTTATGAATAGTAACTTTTATAAGCTAGTTTGTAACATATGTTGTTATAAGTAATTAAGTTGGTCAATAAAGACTATTATACCCTCCTAAGTATATGGGGGCCGGTTTTTCATGGTGTGAGTCACCAACATGTAAAAGAAATCAATTAAGTAAAGTAAAGCTTAAAGTAAAGTACTATTTTGCTTTATAACATAAATATCTCCAAAAGCAAACTTACCTTCTCATTTCCTTCTCTTCTTTCATTTCACACGGTTTCTTCATCTTCTCCTCTCCTCCATTTACGATTTGCTACAGCTCCTCTCTTCTCCATCTTCATTTCCTTGCCAAATCCAACTCCATGCTCCAAATCAAATTCTAAGACCATATTAGTCTTAGTTAGGTCAAGCTCTACACTTCTACCTTTTCAAATCTTCAAGAGCTCAATTTTGGTGCCATGGAGAATCACCATTGATGGAGCTTGAGCTTGTGTTTCTACACATTATTACCCTCCTTTGCTTCTAGGTAAGGAATCTCAAAGAAAAAATCAAGTTTCCTCCATGTTTTGTGTGTGACCGAAATATTCATTGATGGAGCTCCTTGTGTTGCCTTGTTCTAGCTCCATTTGGATCTTTCAAGGACTAGGTGGAGTCCTCTCTTCATAGATATTCAAACACCCTTCAAAGATTAAGGTAAAACAACTACATTAATGTTTTGAAATAATGTAAACCTAGGGTTTACAATGAGATGGAGCTTAAAGCTTGAATACTCATTATGTTGTTTGTATAATGTTTAGTAGTTGGCAAGGAACCAAATGCCTTACCGGTTTTGTAAGGAAACAAGAAAGAAATTTGGGAGGAAAAGAGGTAAATATGCTATCTTAATGTGGTTTAATGCCTTAGGAGAAATAAGCTTATAATGCTTGTTAAAACTACCTAAAGAGCAAATGGTGAATGACCTAGTAAAGTGTTCTCAAGGAGACTAGTAAAAGAACATATGTATTGGTGTATGTATTTGCAGGTCAAAGGCATTATTTATGTGGGAAATTCAGTGTTTAAGGTTATGCAATTTAAGGGCCTAAGAGCCATGTTGTTTAAGGGCCTAAGTGCCAAGCAATTTAAGTTATGCACTATATTGTGATGTAGTGCTAAATGTGTGAAGTCTTGTGTATAAAAATGTGTTTTGATGGATTTTAGGTGTTCTTGAATGAAATAAGGTAAAAACCTAAGTGTTTGGATGTGAGTAAATACAAGAGAAGCTATGGCCAAATTTGGGGAAATGTGTGAGAAGTTCTAAGTGTTTTAAAAAGTTTTGGTGAACTAGGAAGTGTAAAAGGTGAACAAATGTTTTACTTGGGAGGAAAACATGCATTAAGGTGTTCTAAGGTGCTATAAGGATTTAGGCATTTCTTGGAAGTTCTAGAAACCCAATGAGTGTTATTAGGATGTATTTAAGTCTTGGAGAAGTTTGTTTAAGGTTTGGGTAATGTTGATGAATAAGGAGAGAATGATGTTTAAGTAAGGTTTTGAGAAAAGAATTCAAGAAGTTGTAAAAAGGAGATTTAGTTAGTAAGAAAAGAAGTTGAGAGATGATGTTAAGGTGTAGAGGAACACCTTGGTGTAGTGGTCATTATTGGTGATGTAACACCCCATCCAACAACAAACACATAATAACAATCTGCAAGCGGAAACTCAACTCTCACATTACTTATTCCAATGGTGTTACACGCCGTTAACCACCCACGTGGCTACAAGGCTAATACATGTACATTTGTATCGGTCTGATGGACTAGATTCCCGAGCAACTACACAATACAATACTCATTCCATCTTCAACATTTATTATATACATACACTCCCCCTGTACCGAGTATTTACAACTACTGCCGATAACAACTTCGGTCTTACTACACCTATCATACTCATGCATTTAAATGGCTACCCATGTATAAACACTGCCTGCCCCGTCCTACTCTCGAACGGCTTCCAGCTCTCCGTACCTGAAATAGGAAAAGAAGAAAAGGTGGCCCCCAAGGGGCTCAGCACCTTTGCTGGTATGGTAATCCCGCAGCCCACATGCTACCGGGCCACGCACAACTAATTGTCGTCTTAGCATGCAGTTGATTATATTTAAACCATGCATACAAGCCATAAACATACAACACATATATTTCGCCTCAATGGCTCAACAATAACCAACACATCCACACTTAACCAACCATCCAATGATTCCTTAAACCCTAGAGTGGCTCTCCTCTAAAACGGAGCTACTTCCTTAACAAACGACATGTACCCATTAATCGGGTTTCCTTAATGCCTCTTGTCGCAAACTGGGATTCATTTCCATGATCCACACACACCATATCATACAACATATCTCATTTCTCACATAATAAAACATAACAACACCTTTCTTGTTTCAACGTACATATGATGACATCGCATTCATTTAAAACATCCAATATATATATATACCATAGCATAGCAAGGGAATTTGCATAGCATAGCACCATAACATTACATAACACCATAAAATCGGTTCTCACAGGAACCTTCCACCATAGTTAGTATACCATGTGACCTAGGGATTTTTGCCAATCCCATGTTAAGCTCGTTACCAACCTCATTACCGTCCAGTTATATAGACGGTTACTTATACCCAAGGTTGTGTCGGATATAGTAATCCCAAGCACACCGAAATAACATTCGTTGCCCCTGTGGCCCGACGTGAGTCAGTAACTAGCTTTGGATAAGCTAAGGGAAGGTAGAAACCAAATTGGAATACCACCTATACATACACCAAGAGACCGAACCGGATAAGATAACGACTCCCGTCCATCACACCGCGTGGCCGGAACAACCGGACTCCTCACCCCCCATTAGTACACACACACTTAATAATAAGTAGTTAGAGGTCCATTATGGAGCCTACCACATCCACACACCATACGGTATCATAACCGAGTTAAGCACACAAGGGAGGTTCACTACTTGCATACCACAACAATGTCCAACTAACTCACACATAGCCGTGGTTAGCACGTTCCCAAGTTTGGGCCGTCAACTCCGTATACCGATCACTCATGTGTTCCTAGTCTTGGTTAGCTAAGTTCAACACATACTTGAGGTTAAATGGTATCGTAGGCCAAATTCGCCACATAAATGAATTACTATAAACTCATTACATGTTTTAATCTTGCAAGGTGGCAAACACTCAGTAAACATATTGGCATACAAGCCGGTGTAATCCGGTAGGACATAGTTTGCAAGAAAACCTACCTGTCACCGGAGTCCACTTTACCACGTCCACTTATGTTCCTCGAGCAATTCTCGACAACTGATAACATTACATGTATTTTTTTAACATCGGGGTAGCATGTTTATTTAATGTCTAATGCTTAACTTTCCCGTTAACTTAGTTACATAGCTTTACATTTTAACTTGTTTACTTTCACATTTTGATACAACTTTTCACCCTTAATTGTCATTAAAACTCACCTAACATGTCCTTAACAACCTCATAACATCATTAACCAGCATCCCCATCATTAGACATCATTTTCCAACCTTAAACAACATTTTTAGAGTGGTCCGGGACTTGGTCCTTACCTTAAGTCCCGGACCAACACATTAGAAAACTCTCGGGTCGCGCTTTTAATAGGGTGGTCCGGGACCTTGTACTCACCCCAAGTCCCGACCACAACATGGAATAACCCTCGGCCTATTTTACACCCTGGTCCGGACCTTTAACCATATCCTAGGTCCCGGACCAAACCTACAGAATTGATAAAATGTCATTTTCCAATGTTGTTACCTTAGTTCTCCACCTCCATTAATTGTATAACTTTACCAATGTTCCTAGGTATATTCTATGCAAAATATCCCTTGATTCACCTTATAACATCACCAACGTGTTACCCATCTTCTTACCAAATCTCTTAGCACTTGTAACATTTCCTTTTTGGTTTCCTAAGTGGTGTTTCACCTATAAAGGCTACTACAAACTAAAATGCCTCCTCACCTTCATAACACATCTCCCAAGCATCTCCTCTTGCTAACCAATCCTCTTTTCACAACTTCTTGAATTCCTTTCTCAAAACCTTACCTAAACATCATTCCCACCTTGCACATATCATAACCTAAACCTTAGACAACTTCTCCAAGACTTTAATACATTCACAAAAACTCTTATTGAATTCCTAGAACTTCCACGACAATGCCTAAATCCTTATAGCACCTTAGTACACCTTAATGCATGTGTTCTTCTTAGTGAAGCATGTGTCCATTCCTAACCATTCCTAGTTCACCCAAGTTCATTTAAACACTTAGAATTCCTTATACATTTTACAAATTTCGCCATGGGTTCTCTTAGCACATCATCATTCCAAAACTCATAGTTTTCACCATTAAACACTCAAGAACACCTAATTCCATCAAGAACATTATCACTCACAAAACTTCACCAAATTTACACTACATCACAATATAGTGCATAATTAAACTTGCTTGGCACTTAGGCCCTTAAATAACATGGCTCTTAGGCCCTTAAATTGCATAATCCTTAAACACTGAATTTCCCACATAAATAATGCCTTTGACCTGCAAATACATACACCAAGACATATGTTCTTTTACTAGTCTCCTTGAGAACACTTTACTAGGTCATTCACCATTTGCTCTTTAGGTAGTTTTAACAAGCATTATAAGCTTATTTCTCCTAAGGCATTAAACCACATTGAGATAGCTTGTTTACCTCTTTTCCTCACAATTTCTTTCTTGTTTCCTTGTAAAACCGGTAAGGCATTTGGTTCCTTGCCAACAACTAAACAATATACCAACATTGAAATGAGTATATAAGCTTTAAGCTTTATCTCATTGTAAACCCTAGTTACATATATTATCTTAAGGTATTAACATGATTGTTTTACCTTGGAATGGAAAGAGAGCTTGAATATATATCAAGAGAGGACTCCTCCTAGCCCTTGGAAGATTCAAATGAAGCTAAACAAGCAAGGTAAAGACACCATGGTGAGGTTAATTTTCGGACAACACAAAACATGAAGGAAACTTGATTTTTCTTTGAGTTTCCTTACCTTGAAGCAAAGGAGAACAAGAATATGTGCAAAGATGGTCAAGCTCCTTCAATGGTGAAACTCCATGGCACCGAAATGGGGCTCTTGAAGTTTTGAGAAGATAGGAATGAAGAGCTTGATGAGAGGAAGAGAATGGTGGTGTTTGTTTTTGATTTGGTTAAGTGAGTCATGAGATATTGACCATGGAAGGTGGAGCTTTGGTGAGCACTATTCCAAACCGTGAATGGAAGAAGAAGAGAGGTTGAAGAAGCCTTTCAACCGTGGGAAATGAAGAAGGAAGGGGAGAATGAGATTGGTTTTGCTTTTTGAAGATATTTATAACTTAAAGCAAATAGTAACCATTAGTCATCACTTATTACTTAATAAACTTACATGTGTGGTGACTCACACCTTGAAAAACCGGCCCCCATTTTAATAGAAGGGTAATATAGTCTTTATTGACTCATTTAATTACTTATAACATTATATGTTACAAACTAGCTTATAAAGGTTACTATTCACAAACTAAGGCACATAGAAGTGAAATTTTTGATTTCCCACTAATATGGCCACCCAAATGTGATACTATATAGTACACATGTTAATTAAAGATAATGATGGACATTTAGCCATTCAAAACTCATTTACAAGACAATTTTTCAAAAACGTGCTTTAAGACTCCTTAAAGCACATTTTGCGTTTTAACTTGTTTTCAAGCTTGGTTTTCTTTGGTAATTGATTTAATATGTTCATTAACATATAATTAAGGCATAGGTATGACCATTAGGCCTTATACACATTTATCCCAAGCTTAGAGCACATTTTTGCTCATATTGACTTTAAGGTATTACCTTGTGTTTTGTTTGGTTTCATTGTCTACCAAAGTTTCCTAAGGGCTTAATTAGCCTTATAAAATCATAATTAAATGTTATTAAGTCTTGGTAGGCTCTTTGGGTCCTAACCAAGTTCACTCATAGCTTAGAGCATGTTTTTGCTCGTACTGTGTCTTAGTGCTTTATTGCACTTTACTATATTTTAAATTGTCCACTGATGTTTCTAAGGCACTTTTTAGCCTTTACATACCATAGTTTGATATTTAAACAACATACCAAGGTTTGGGGTATTTCAGGTGAACTACCACTTAAAAATCTTAAGGAGAAAACATCCCAAGTGCTAGGAATTTTGTAAGAAATTTGTGAATGATAGATGGTTTTGGTGAGTGATTTAAAGAGTTTAGCACATGGCTAAAGGTGTGTTTGATGTGCCAAATGTAGGAAACATTATGAGGCTTTAGGAGAATTTGGTGAAATTGGTTAAGTGTTTAAAGACTTGGAAATTGAATGTTTTGCTGTGTCCGAACTTCCGTCCGGACATGGAAGTTCGGACAGGCTCTGTGGGTAAAGGATTTTCTCACTCTCGAACTGTGTCCGGACTTCCCAAGTTCGGACACAAGTTCGGACGTGACTGTTTCTATCTGGGATTTACTCTCGAACTGTGTCCGAACTTGGGAAGTCCGGACACAAGTTCGGACGTGTGTATGGTTTTCAGTATTAGGTCGCGGCTTGCGTCCGAACTTGGAGGTTCGGACACAAGTTCGGACAAGGTGTTGTATGGGCCAAAACATTTGTTTAAGGTAGGAAATGGTGTGTAATGATGGGGATTGAAGTGTACTGATGTTATAAGGTTGTTAAGGACATGTTAGGTGAGTTTTAATGACAATTAAGTGGGTGAAAAGTTGTATTAGAATGTGAGAGTAAAACAAGTTAAAAATGTTAAGCTATGTAACTAAGTTAACGGGGAGAAGTTATAAGCATTAGACATTAAATAATCATGCTACCGATGTTAATAAAAGTACATGTAATGTTATCAGTTGTTCGAGAATTGCTCGAGGAACATAAGTGGACGTGGTAAAGTGGACTCCGGTGACAGGTATGTTTTCTTGCAACCTGTGTCCTACCGGATTACACCGGCTTGTATGCCAATGTGTTTTTCTGTATGTTTGCCACGTTTATGAGATAAATCATGAAACGAGTTTACAGTCGTTATTGTTATTGTATGTTTTCGTGCCGATACCGGTAACCTCGAATGCGCTTGAAGGGCTAGTTAACCACTATTAGGTAAACGTAGGAGAACGGTATCCGGTAACAACGTTTCCGACTTAAGGGACGTTCTAACCACGGCTATGCGTGAGTTGGTTATGTGATGTTTGTGTGCGATGTTTGTATGTGATATATGACTCTCTCTTCCCTTGTGTATGTCTAACAAGACTTAACCCAATGTTTGTGATTGTTTAATAAAGTTCAAAGTTGAACTTCTAACAAGTGCTAACGGGGGGAGTGAGGAGTCCGGTCTGTTCCGGCCACGCGTGTGAGTATGGGGGTCGTTGTCATAGCAGGTTCGATCCTCTCCGTATGTTATGGTTGTTTTCCAATTTGGTTCCCAACCTTCCCTTTAGCTTAACCAAGGCTATTACTGACTCACGTCGGGCCACAGGGGCATACTATTGTTATGTTTGTTTCGGTGTGCTTGGATCACTATATCCGAGACACCTTGTGTTAAGTTAACCGTTCATTTAACGAGACGGTAACGAGTTATGTAACGAGCTTATCATGAGACTGGCAACATTCTCTAGGCTCACCAGTGTACTAACAATGTTTGGGTCGGTTCCTAAGAGGACCATTCCCGTTATGTTATGTATCTTTGTTGTGATGCAATATCTATTGCGGTGTTATGTTGTGCACGTGGAAACGTGCGAAGTGTTGTTAAGAGTTGTTATGTAGTGTATGTTATATGTTGTAAAATGTGGAGTATGTGGATCATGGATATGAATCCCAGTTTGAGAAAAGAGGCGTTTAAGGATAACCCGATTTAAGGGTAAGTGTCGTCTGTTAAGGAAGTAGCTCCATTAGAGGAGGAACACTCTAGGGATATTGAATACCTTGAGTGACTTATTAAGTAAGGATATATTATCCGTTTGTTGAGCCCGTTGAGGCGAAATGATTATGTGTTGTGTGTTTACAGTTGCATGCATGATTTAAAAATAATCAACCGCATGCTAAGACGACAATTAGTTGTGCGTGGCCCGGTAGCATGTGGGCTGCGGGATTACCATACCAGCAAAGGTGCTGAGCCCCTTGGGGGCCACCCTTTCTCTTCTTTTCCTATTTCAGGTACGAAGTGCTGGAAGCCGTTCGAGAGTAGGACGGGTAGTCATTGTACATGGGTAATCATTTAAGTGTATGTATACAGTAGGTGTAGTAAGACCGAAATTGTTGTCGGCACCAGTTTATAAATACTCGGTATAGTGAAAGTCGTACGTTGTTGTTGTTGTTAATGGAAAGGGATAGTAATGTGTAGTCGCTCGGGAATTTAGCCCATCAGACCGGTACAATGTATATGTATTAGCCTTGTTAGCCACGTGGGTGGTTAACGGCGTGTAACACCAGCGAGTTGAGTTATTTGATGAGTTGTGTATTCCGCTGCAGATTGTTGTTATGTATTTGTTGTTGGATGGGGTGTTACACCCGCCCCCTTGTCTTCACCTCTAGGAGTAACCTAGTGTGAACCCACACAGAATCTCTGGTATGACCGAATAAGTCCTATCCATAGGCAACAAATTTTGGAGTCAATCAACGATTCTTAGAACTCTTCCTCTTCCTTTCTAGTACATCTTAGGTCAAACTAGGTGGCGACTCTAGTCAACTCCATCTTAAAGGCATATAAGAGTGTGGGGCCCATTAAGAGTGGGTGTAATGCTCACTAGCATTCCGCTCAGGCTTTCTGCGATGTGGGGTGGGAACGACTTTATATGAAAAAATGAAGCCTTTTCAGCTTTTTAGATAAGAAGTTTGTTATTCCATTTTTATTTAATATAATTGATAAGTGTGAAAAATGAATTGTTTTAGTGGTCTTAAATGCTTAATTTTCATACACGCATTGATCATATTCCACACTTATCTTATATTTTAACTTTGGTTTCTTGTTCGATGAGAATTGATACCTTTTTGTATGACAAATGTAGAGAAAAGCCAAGAAAACAGTAAATTAACTCATGAGGGTGATGATGCAACAAACGGGGATCAAATTGAGCCAGAACGAAGATTTTAGAAGGTTTTGAAGGTGTGTCCGAGCTTGTGTCCGAACTTTGAAGTTCGGACACAGTTCCAGACTCACAACGAAGAAGTCGAAACTCCGCTCTACGACCATCTGTCCGAACTTGTGTCAGAACATTGAAGTTCGGACACAAGTCGAGACTTTTACAAACAAAGCCAGATCCGCGCTCCAAAACAAAGTGTCTGAACATTGAAGTTTGGACTAATGTTTGGACGCGGCTAATTTGTCAGCGGAAGTGCCGCGTTTTGAAGAGAAAAGTGAAGAAACAGTTTATAAAAGTGACCTAATCAGAGGGGGAAGGACATCACATTTTACCACGAAGTTCTTGACTCATAACCACGCTCATCATCGACACTCATACTCTCATCTCTTCCATCATCATCAGCACCACTCTCAATTACTTTCATCACACAAATTACCATTGCCATCGAGGAGGATCGTCAAAAGTGAGTTCACATTCGTCTTCAACCTCGCATCAACACGTCTTTGAATCTGGATAGCGAGTGGAATTGGGAGTTGATCTCTTTCTCTTGATGAATTATATACCAATTGTATTTATTCATTTCATTGATATGTCTGGCTAGTGAGGATTGCTCTGGGGGAGGGTTGTTCGTAATGGATACGAATTAGCTAGTAATTCTGCAATTTAAATATGAGATTTTACCGGATTGTTTCTAGGTTAATGTATAACATTCATCTCCTCTATTAATTTCATGAGTTCTTAGAGTTTTTTTGCGAATCTTGTTACGATCAGATCAGGTGACTAACAAGAAGTTCAAGTTAATCTGAAAATTTGTGAAGAACTAGTCGGACAGATGAGTTCTCCCTGCAATTGCTAATAATTCTTCACACTTATTCCGCCTATATGTGTTTTGTCTGTTACTGGATTAGAGCTGACATGTTCTGATAGGTGAGCTTTTCAATGAACTAGGGTTTATCATTGAAGAGAGTAGAAAGAATTGGCCAATCCGAATCTCGTAAGAAACTTGTAGAAGTTTTCTAACTACATCAAGTAAAGAACAACAACCCCAACACCTAGAGTTCATTCAACTGATCAAATTTATCATTTAATTTCACTTTAGCAAATTCTATTTCAAAAACAACAAACAACCAATTGATTTCCCGATTTTCTTAGGAGTAGACTTATTTCCTTTCAAGTCCCGCGGATTCGATATCTGGTTAATTAATTCTTATACTACAGTGACCGGGATTTTTGCAACCCGACATATTTATTGATATTTATTTTCTAGGTTTAATTCTTAGTTTTATCATATCAATTTCTCTGTTTGCAAAATGGCGCCGTTGCCGGGGACTTGACTTTGTCTAGTCCTTTGCCCTGGTTGTCAATTGTTTTTACTTGTTTTTACTTTATTTTATTTTATTTATTATTTTGTTCTAGTTATATCGTTTATTTAACTTTATTTTATTTCCATTACTTATTTCGTCTTATTTTAATTATAATCTATTTTTTTGTGTTCATTAGTTTGTTTTAATTTTAATTTCGTTGGTCTCTTTGTTTTAATTTATTTTGTTTGATTAATTTGTTTCTACTTTGAGTTCATTTTTTTTTAGTTATTTATTTTAGTTTCATCAGTTTATTATATTTTACTTCTTTCTTATTTTTAATTAGTTATAAATTTAATTTAGTTATTCTTAGTTGTTAATACTTATTTTATTACATTTCATCCGTTTACATTGTGCAGGTGCTTGGTGAATGCATGGTACCCGATCTCGAGGACCACCAAGATTTAAGATAGACCCAAAGATCAACCGTACAGTTAGCAAGCATGAAAAGCAAAAAGAGCATTAAATTTCACCATGGCTGCAAACGGACCAGCAAACAACAATGAGCAAGCCACAATGGGAAGAGTAAACCGTTCGCCGGCTGCCCCCAGAAGAGGCCATGTGATTCTACCCTAGCTGACAGCGGAGTTAACAACGGAATGGCAGAAACTTAAACCTAGCCATCAGACAAATGATGTTCGGAATCACTCTACAGGGACCTTTTCAGGCGCAGACCCAGCTGATGCGCTCGACCATGTCCATCGATTTCTAGTACACCTAGATTTGTTGGGGATTTCTCAAGGACTGGAGGAGTATGCTCGACTATGCTTGTTCTAGCACAGTTTGTCTGGGGAGGCATCAAAATGGTTTCACCGTCTGCCACGGGTATCATCACTACTTGGGAGCAGATGACTACCAGATTCTACGAGAAGTACATCCCCATCTCTAGGACAAGACAAATGATTGCTGATCTGACGGCTTTCAAACAGTCAGGTAGTGAGATAATCTGTGAAGCCTGGGATAGATTCAAGGAGCTTCTCCGACAGTGCCCTCATCACGGCCAGGATACCACATCTTTGGCTCAGGGATTCTTCTAGGGGCTGAGAGATGAGCATAGAGGTGAGGTCAGAGCTGCATTAGGTGAAATCTGCTGGCCAAAAGCGGAGAGGAGTTCATGACCTCCATGGAGTCCTACTATGAGGAGCTCCGCCAGTGGAACAGCAGTGGTGGTAGGGTATTCTTGATTTGTCACAGTTCTGCTCAGACTCCAGATCCTATAATAGAGCAGATAGCAGCTGACCAGGCTCATTTAAACACCACTTTGGGAAACATGGCAAAGATGCTTGAGTAGCTTACCCTGGGACAGACATCTGTACAGACTGCTAAGAAGGTGTCTACTAATTCCAGTGATGTCTCCTGCTCTCAGTGTGGCGATAATCATCAATATGAGGACTGCCCTATGGTAGGTGAGATGAGGCAGACCGAGGAGGCACATGCAGTTGGTCAGTACAACAGGCAGCCTTGGATGTAGAATCAGCACCCAAACCTGAGGTACGGGAATCCAAATAATGCTCTGAATTCACATCAAATGCAGCCTTAGAGGGCGAATGTAACGCCCCTATTTAACATAATTACAGCGGAAATAAAATACTAAAGGCGTTAACAGACCATCGGGTTCCAAACACCCAACACCAAATCTCACCAATTACAACTTATAAGATTACAAAATCCATGGTCTGAACCTCGAGAAAACTTAACATAAACATAATAGTAATAAAATACATTAACTCTCCACAAAACCTAGTCTCATCCCAATCACTCATTCTCTTCGTGGCCACCTGTATATCAATTCGTACCTGCAAGATGAAACCAAGCAGCCCCCCCAAGAGGGTGAGTCAGTTCCCTGGAATGGAACTGGTACGATTCTCCAAAACAAATCTTATAAACATATTTCTTAAATCAACAATAACTTGAAGTCAAACGCTTAAAAAAACAGAAGATCAAGGCACATCAAAATCACCAAGTCAAAGGATAACAAGTTGAGGATAAAGACAAATAACAGAAAGATAGAGTTAGTCAATGAAAACCACCATGAGTTAGTGAACAACCATTGCTTATGTTAGATCCAATTCCAGTTAGGAGTAGAAACACTAGGGTAGTCACAAGGACTAGGAATGAATGAGAGAAATCCAAGAACCAGCAACTCAAGAGTGGAATAAAACCAACTGGGAGAGATGGCCCCCACCGCCAAGTACGTCCTTTTAGGACAGGGGATATACAGCCCCTCACTGTTTACAATGTCCTTTTAGGACAGGGGATATACAGCCCCTCACTGTTACCGATAAAGACGCGCGCACGCCACAACAAAAAGACTCAGCTCATGGATGAAACGATATCCAGAGTCAAAGGAAAATTTTACCAAGATTGAAATTTCCCAAATTCCCACTAGATCATTAACTGCACCAGAGCAATACCAAAACACTCAGTCCTACAGAGTGCAGAAGCGGAAACCCTAGGCAGTTAATGTCTAATGAAACAACCAGATAGAAGGAACCAATAACCATGTAAGTTTCACATTCAAGGCTCAGTTAGTCACATCAAGTTGAGTTAGCCACACAAACAGTTTCCTTTTGAAATTTCTTTAACTCGGTTAGTGTTTTTCGAAAATGTCTCATAAGTCGGTTAGTAAAAGTATCGGAGTACAAGAAATCGTACCTGGTATGTGTAGAAGCAGTAACCAAACTTGAAAATGCGATCCTCCACTAATCACCTATATTTAAGGTGTTCCAGGTATTGATTAGTTAAGGAACTACAACGCTAAACAACTTTCATTCTTACTGGTTTATAGTTTCTGGTTACAATTACTCTCTCTTAAGGATCTGGGCTAAATCTCGTTAATTAAGTCTTCCATTAGGCCCATTTCTTTTAATCTGGAATGATTTAGGGTTTACCCCTGAGAGTGGCCCAAACTCTCTTTGAATTATTTAAGTGGGCTTTTGGAGTTCATAGACTTGGCCCAGTAGGTCAGCCCAAGACCGTGTTATGTTTTCGTTGTTTAATTAAATTCCCTAAAAAGATTTATGCGAGGTTTCGAACGTGCAACCTCGATCTAGTTCCAGGTTTAACTTGACCATCTACGCCATTGAGTTTGTTTATCTTAAGGGTACATTTAATTTTACTTCGATTACTTACTCCTAATCATGGGGTTAGTTTAATTAAACTCTTAAGTTATCATTGACTAATTTATTACAACGTTGGTTAAAGTCCTAAAGTTTAGTATATATATTCTTCTTATTATATTTCCCACAAGGAATGTTATTTCCTTCATCTATTTTTAATTTATTCATATATGTATATATTAAGATTTATCCAAAACATTTTTAAGAAATTTTATTGTATTTAATTATCTTTAATAACTTTAAAACATATCCACACGATATATGGTTTACAAAATAAGGTATTTTCCTTAGTTTTAATTAAGTATATTAACCTCCACATTATATATTTAGTATAACATAGTTTAATTAAATTCCTTGATTTAACATATGTTTTTATTTTATATATATATATATATATATTATATATATATATATATATATAGTCAAAAATATTTCTTAGCATTCTTTATTTAATGTTAGTTTAGTCTTATTATATTATTCTCAACCTATAAAGTTTATTAATCATCTACACTTTAATTTGTTACATTACAAACCATATATTAAAAGATAACTTAGGAAAAGTTCATAAACACAATTTTTAAATCCATTTAATCTTGTCTAAAAATTCCCAAATTTAATATATAGTAACTATGATATTTCAGATATATTATAAAAATTTTATTTCATAAAAATATCTTTTAAAATATATAAATAATTCCATAATACTCAAAACTTATAAAAATTATAACTTATGTTTAAAAACTAAAACCCATATTTATTTAAATGAAAATAAACTACATTTTATAAGGAATCTATGGTTAAAATTTGTGTCAAAATACATTAGGGAAGGTCATTAAATAAATCTAACAAGTTAGGGTATTATTCTAGGGTATTATTAACTTAAAACTTCTACGTTTAATCTCGGCCGTCCGTCCCATCTAACTACGATCGGACGGCCCTGGAGCGTCGAGTTCATCAGCGAAAAGGGTTTGAATGTCGAGTACGAATTCGACGTTTCTCAAAATCTACAGAACCAAATCTTATGTTTGTTGTTTCATTAAACTCGAAATTCAACAACGATTCTAATGGTACCAATTATACGAGCTATCATGCAGTATATAGCAAATACGATTCTGGGTATCAAAGTTAGGGTTTTAAGTTAGTTCGAATTTGATTTGCCAAATTCTCTTAGTATAGCGCATAATAGACGAAATTGAAACGTGGGTTGACCGGTAATGAAATTTTGAATGACAAAAACGGGACAATTTGATCAGAAACTCACCGGAATTGCGCCAACAAAGGAATTCGAGTTCGGGTTTCTGGAAAATTCGACCTTACGAGTTGTTTGGGTAGCCAACATTGCAACTCTATAAATTACAGTACAGATTGATTTAGGATGTGTTATTTGGCTCAATCGAAAGAGGAGATATAGATCTACAGATTGATAGCAAGAAATTACTCTAATTTGCAATATACAGAAAGAAATCTAAACCGAAAGTTACGAGTTTATACCTTGCGTTTTCCTATGATTTTATGTGTGTGGCTAATCAGGAACTTTGGACGCTTTGTTCTTGCACACGGTTGGGAATTAGCCTTGGGTGTAAACATAAGAGTTTTAGAGGAATTAGAGATCTACAGAACAAGCTAAAGAACACGAATTTTGACTGAGAGACGAAAAAGTTATGACGAGACGAAGTTACCAGATTAATCATGTTTTCCTGGAGTTCTGGGTTGCCGTTTTCAGGGAGGCTACTTCAGATTGAATTTTCCGTCGATGTAGAAAGAGTTAGGTTGTGTATGAGTTATGGTTGGACAGAGGATTTGCAGGAGAAGAGAATGAAGAAACGGCACTAAAAAATTCTCAAAGACGAGAGAGATATCAATGTCACAAGTTAGGGCAATAAGCTTATGGAAGTTAAGATACTTAGCAGAATTCGTGAAGAAAATCGGCCAGCTGATGTGGCTCGTTTCCCGAGGCGCGCTGGTGAGTCAGCAACCATGCCACATCAGCATTCTTTCAAAATTTTGGCTCTAAACTTCATTTTATCATAACTTTGGCTAGGATGATCCGTTTTTGACGTTCTTTTTATCAATCTTCTTGGTTTTTTATAACCTTTTTATTGGTATAGATTTCATGGGCTGGTTTGACCATTCTCAAAAAGTCAACCCTAGTAAGGCTTAAGAGGCTTTATGGTTCCTATGATTTTATATTGAATTTTATGATTCAAATTAATGTTCCAATTATTTCTAAAATCTTTATAATGTACTTGGAGTGTTTAGAAATGTTTCCAAGATATATTGACTTATAAATCTTATTAATAAATTCATAATACTATATAATAACATATAATAATTTAATGTTTAATGGTATTCTTTAGGGTTAAATAGAAGAAATCCCCTAATTTAATTTTCATAATTCCATATAATAATTTAATATTCATAATTCCATACAATAATTTAATAATTAATAGTATTTTTTATGGTTTAATAAAAGAAATCCCCTAAATTAATTTAAATTAATTTAGGGGTATTTCAGCGAAATAGGGAGGACCACCTGGTTTTGCTAGGCCTCAGTATGGTCAGTTCAAACCGCAGCAGCCTCAACTACAGCAACCATCACTGAGCTCCAACAATGCCAAACTCCACGAGATGGTAGATAAGCGTGTGGCTTCACAGGAGCAGTAGGCCGTGATCAATCAGAATCTGGCATCTGGTCAGCAGAAATTAGAGAATTCCATGGTTGAGATGCAGGGGACGATGAGTCAGTTGACTCAATTCCTCTTACAGTAGAGACCTTCTGGGTCACTGCCTTCCCAAACAGACCTCAATCCTAAAAAGCAGTTGAAGGCAGTGTCGGTCTCAGAGACAGTTAATAGAAGACTGTGAAAAGTCTGAAGAGGTACATGCAGTTACCTTAAGAAGTGGGAGGAAGTTGATTAATGGTAAAGTGGCAAGACGCCAAACTAATGAGGAGACTGAGCCCTCCCCTTATTCCAGCTGGTGCACCATCAAGGCATCCTGACCCTCCTAAGGTAGTTCATGAGGAGACCCAGGCTCCTATTTCTTTCTTCCCTTTCTCATATAATTGTTGTTAAAAATACGAAAGGAAAAACATCTGTAAAAGAACTTCCTTTTTCAAACCGTCTCAAAGAGCAAGAGCTTGATGAGCAGTTTGGAAAATTTTTAGATGTCTTTCGTAAGCTTACCATTAATATTCCTCTTATTGATGCAATCAAACAAATGCCTAACTATGCTAAATTTGTGAAGGATTTGATTTCAAATAAGAGGAAATACAAGGAGAAGGACACCATCCAGCTGACTGAGACTTGTTCAGCAGCGATCCTGCAGAAGCTATCTCCTAAGCATGGTGATCCAGATCAGCCCATTATTCCTTGCTCGATTGGAGATATGGATTGTGGATATGGCCTCTACGATCTGGGAGCGAGCATCAACCTGATGCCATGTACCATGTTCAAGAAGCTTCATGCGGGTGAGCTCGTTCCAATTCACTTCAATCTCCAATTAGCTGATATATCTTCAATCACACGTAGAGGTATGGTAGAGAATGTGGTTGTTGGAGTCGGTAAGTTTTTTTTTTCCAACTGATTTTGTAATCCTTGACATGGATGAGGATGTTGAGGCACCTTTAATTTTAGGTAGACCTTTCCTTCGCACTACTAAGACTGTTATAGATGATGATGATAAGGGAAAGATCACCTTAAAATTTCATGATGAAGAATTGAGTTTTGATATTAATAAGATGATGCAAACGAACTCTTCTTCTCATGCTATATTTTCTGTTGATTTACTTGAGGTTTTTTCTGATCTAGAGGATGATTATATCCCTAGAAGTCTGATGTTCGTTATTCCTAGTGTGAGTCTTACGACATGCTCGAGCAGGTATTGAGCTTATCAATTGAAGACGACAAGGAAAGCTTTGAGATGGCCTCAGTTGTCCAGCAACTCAATTAAGGGAGATCATAATTTCGCTCATTTACTCCTCATGTAGAGAAGTTGGATCGACCTATCCAAAGACCCATCCCTTCAATAGAGAAGCCTCCTATCCTTGAACTTAAATCTCTTCCTTCGCATCTTAAATATGTTTTTCTGGCAGAGGGTAGCACCCTGCCTGTTATTATCTCTGCATCTTTGTCTGTTTTACATGAAACTAGACTTCTGGAGGTGCTCAAGAGACACAAAGGTGCCATGGGATGGTCAGTTGCTGACATCAAAGGGATCAATCCAGGCTTCTCACTCACAGAATTTATATGGAGGATGATTACAAGGCAGTGAGGCAGCCCCAAAGAAGATTAAATCCCAACCTGAAGAAGGTGGTCAAAGCTGAGGTCTTGAAGCTTCTTGATGCTGGCATAATCTACCCTATCTCAGACAGCCAGTGGGTTTCCCATGTTCAAGTGGTACCTAAAAAGGGAGGAATCGCTGCAGTTCCCAATGAGAAGGGTGAGATGGTTCCCCAGAGGCAGACGACTAGATGGAGAATGTGCATTGATTACCGTCGTCTCAACAATGCCACAAGGAAGGACCACTTTCCGCTCCCATTCATCGATCAAATGCTTGAGTGGTTAGCTGGTCAAGTGTTCTACTGTTTTCTTGACGGCTACAGTGGCTACCTTTAGATCCCTATTGCTCAAGAGGATCAAGAGAAGACGACCTTTACTTGTCCATATGGAACGTTTGCATACAAGAGAATGCCTTTTGGTCTCTATAATGCTCCTGTGACGTTCCAGATGTGTATGATGGCTATCTTCTATGACTTCATTAAGAAGAGCATTGTATTTTTTGTGGATGGCTTCTCATTCTATGGGCAGAGTTTTAAGGTGTGCCTACAGCAGTTGGATCAGATATTAGGAAGATGTGAGGAGACAAACTCGTGTTGAACTGGGAGAAGTGCTATTTTATGGTACGAGAAGGTATTGTGCTGGGCCACAAGGTTTCTAAGGAGGGCATCCAGGTAGATAAAGCTAAGGTGAAGGTGATAGAGAAGCATCCTCCACCGACTACAGCGAAGGATGTCAGATCTTTCCTTGGTCACGCAGGATTCTACAGGAGATTCATTTAAGATGTTTTGAAGATTGCTAAGCCTCTGTCAGACCTGCTTCAGAAAGATGTCAAGTTCCAGTTTACTGATGAGTGTTTGGCTGCCTTTCAGGCCATTAAAGATAAGCTATGTTCAGCTCTGATTGTGGTTCCACTAGATTGGTCCGAACCATTTGAGATCATGACAGACGCGAACGATTATGCTGTTGGCACTGCATTATGTCAGAGGAAGGATAAGATATTGAGGGTGATTACCTATGCAAACAAGACTCTAATAGATGCACAGAAGAACTACACTACTACAGAGAAGGAGTTGCTTGCTGTGGTATTTGCTTTAGATAAATTCACACCGTACTTGCTAGGAAGCATGGTCATTGTTCATACTGATCATACGGCCCTTAAGTATCTTTTCCAGAAAAATGATTTGAAGCCTAGACTTCTAAGGTGGATTTTTCTTCTTCAAGAGTTTAACTTGGAGGTTGTGGATAAGAAGGGGAAGCAAAATGGAGTTGCTTACCATCTGTCTAGGCTTGACATTCCTGATGATGGAGTCCCAATCAATGAGTTTTTCCCTGATGAGACAGTGTTTATGATTGGAAAGGTGAAAGAACCATGGTATGCAGATTTGGAAAATTATCTTGCTTTTAGGCTGATTCCTCATGACTACAGTTACAACCAGAAGAAGAAATTCTAATCTGAGACCCGCCACAATATCTGGGAGGATCCCTACTTGTTTAGGATCTGTGCTGATGGTTTGATAAGGTGATGCCTTCCAGATGAGGAAATTCAAAGCGTAATAGAATTCTATCATGCTAGAGAGGCAAGTGGTCATCATGGTTCTACAAGAACTGCTGCTAAGATATTGGAGTGTGGATTCTTCTAGCCCACTCTACACAAGGATGTTCATCACTTCTGTTCCCATTATGACAGCTGTCAGAGGATGGGTAACATCTCTAGAAGACATAAGATGCCTCAGCAAGGTATTCTTGAGGTGGAGCTTTTTGATGTTTAGGGCATGGAATTCATGGGCCCCTTCCCTTCATCCCATGGAAATCAGTATATCTTAGTAGTTGTGGACTATGTCTTGAAGTGGGTTGAAGCTATTCCCTGCCATACTGCTGATGCTAAGACAGTGGTGAAGTTTTTGAAAAAGCACATCTTCACCAGATTTGGGGTTCCTAGAGCGATCATCAGTGATGGTGGCTCTCACTTCTGCAACCGAGCTTTCGACTCCTTAATGACTAAATATGGGGTGACACACAAGGTAGCCTTACCTTACCATCCCCAAACTAATGGTCAGGCATAAGTGACCAATCGTGAGCTTAAATGGATCTTGTAGAAGCTTGTGTACGGGAAAGCTTGCCATCTTCCAATGGAATTAGAGCATAAAGCTTATTGGGCATTGAAGGCCCTAAATTTTGATTTACATGCTGCCGAAGAGAAGAGAAAATTTCAACTATCTGAACTTGAAGAACTGAGGGAACAAGCATATGACAGCTCAAGGATTTATAAAGAGCGCACCAAAAAAATCCATGACCGAATGATTCAGAAGAGAGAATTTATAGTGGGGGATCTGGTGTTGCTCTTCAATTCCAGGCTGCGTCTTTTTCCTAGAAAGTTGAAATCACATTGGGCAGGCCCCTTCAGAGTTGTAGGCATCACATCCTATGGAGCATACGAGCTTAAGAACAAAGCTGGTGAAACTTTCAAGGTAAATGGTGCTCGCTTGAAAAGTTATCATGGTACTGATCATAAGCTTCTTCCTATACAGGCGGTGTTCTTTATTGAAGGTGATTGCATTCCTGCAACCAAGTTAGTCTCTCAGGAGACAACTTCAACCATGAAGAATAAATTCTCATGGAAAATGCGAAAAGAGCTGAAGAGATTGAAGAATCTGGCTATAGGATGTTGTGGGGATCCTGACCACACTTTCTCTGATTGAATTAAGTGGGAATTGTCTAGCTAAAGACATTAAAGAAGAGCAGCTAATTGGGAGGCAACCCAGTGTTTTCGGTACTTTAATTATGTTTTATTATGTTGTTTTTAGCTTTGTTTTATGTTAATGCTTTTGTTTCCATTGATTTTAGTAGAGAAAAGAACAAATTGGTGTATTTTTGGCCTTGCCCGAACTTGTGTCCGAACATCAATGTTCGGACATAGTTCAAGAGTTTGAAGAGCTACGCAGAATGATATGTCCGAACATTAGTCCAAACTTCAAAGTTTGGATGTAATGCGAGAGGAATCATAAAGAAAGAATGACGATGTCTGAATTTTCATCCAAATATCTAAGTTTGGAGGTGTTTCGAGAGTTCACCAAAAGAAAAATACAAGGATGTCTGAACTTCGGTCCGAGCTTCGAAATTCGGACAGTTCATGAAGCGCTGCCCAAGTAAGTGTGTCCGAACTTACGTATGAACTTCAATGTGCAGACACTTTGATAAGTCCGAATTTAATAGCCGCGTCCGAATTTGATTCGAAGCTAAATCCCTAAGTTCAGTCGCGAGCAGCAGTAGGTCGAGAATCGCCCCTCTTCTTCAATCTCTCATAACTCAATCATTCTTCCACCAAATCCTACAATCTTTTTTTTGAAATAAACTTGAGATATTCATTCATATAATAAAAGAAGCACCACTCAAATTAAGGGAGTAGAAGATCCCTATCATTTGAGTGTAAAGAAGTTTGAAAAGAATGGGAACATGCTCCCAATTCCTCCTTAGACAAAAAACCACCATCTTCCAGTCTAGTCATAAGATAAACAAACTTAAATACATAAAATGAGTAAATAAGATTAGCCCTAAACTTAGGGTCTTGCAAACTACTTATTTCCATCACCATAGCTCTTTCTTTGCGATTATCATCACCAACCAGAGTCTTCTTGGCCAACTCAAGAACTACATCGTAACAAATTCTATGGCTACCCACTAGAAAAGCAAGCTCCAAAGCAATTGAACATGTTACGAAAATAGCTAAAAGCACATCGCTAGTGCTGAAATTGAGACTGTTATAAACCATACAAAATAGGACTTCCACATCGAAAGAACTAGTAGTCACCACCGCCAAGATCCTTCCTTTGCGTTTCAAATCACCGAAGAGAGTCATCTTGAAAGACTCGAGAACTAGACCATAACACATGCTATGGATACCCACCAGACAGGCAAGCTCCAAAGCAATTTGACGTGTAATGGTGCTAGTTAAAGGCACTTTGATTGTGCTAGAGAAGAGACTGTTGACCACCAACCAAAGACCATCTTGCACAAAAAAAGGGGCCAATCTTGAAATAGTAACCATCCCAAAAAACTTGAACCATAAGGTCAACGCTCAAGAAACCTGGACTAACTAAAATCACATCGACCTTGTTGAAATAGAACCCATTTGAACTTGTAAAACCTGGAAACTTAAGCTCATCTAACAAAAGGGAGTAAAGCAGTAAGCCAAACACCAAGCAAAAGTAAATTCTCCACTGAAGAACAAAGACAACTCGAGTGTGTCTACTCCATTCAACATTTCGATCTTGGTAATTCAAGAATATTGCAAAACTAATGGCTCTAGCAAACCAGCTTGACCAACAACAACTCATCGCAAATCAATAGAAGAGATCCAAAATTTCAAGACCGGAGGAATACCACTCCACAGAAGCACAAGCACAAGATTGGAGGAAGAACCCCCCTGACCTTCTCCAACAGAAGCTAGAAGACACTGACAGAACACCGTCAGATTGGCTGATCCAAATCCACACCAGAAATCAAACTACCCGACACCAGGGGCTACAGAAACAAAGAAGGCAGGGGCCTACAATCTCGACGGACTAACCTTCCGCCACTGGGCTAAGCAGCCAGCTGACCCAGAAACAACGAACAAAATAGGCAGATTCACCTCCTGCCTCTGAGCTTCTAATCAAACTAAACCAGAAACACCCAGATCCTGTAGCATAAGAAAGTGGCGGAGAAGAGGACACATCACTACCCTAGACCTGGCCGAACTCCAAGAACGCAAAAACCAGGAGACTCCAAGACTCTATCCTCCACCGTAAGACCAGGAACCAGTGAAGGAACGACGCTTCACATGAAGAAACTGACCCAGCTAACCAAATAGACAGAATCGGGATGACCTAGATCGACTAGGAGAGCACTCGCACTAAATGAGAAAAAAAAACTAGCGCTGAAGGGGAAAACCAGAGCCTGGAGATAACTGAAGGAGATGATACCAGCGCCTGGAGAAAGACCTACCACCGGAGGAAGAAACACCGGGAACGAGACTCCAATCTCCCTGTTGGAAACAGAAGAGAAAAAGAGGACAAAAGAAAACCTCTGAAATCGCCTCCTGGGGGAGAACAATACATACGGATAATTCCACTCTAATTGAACACCTCCTTCTTGATAGTAAGATTGCCGAATCCTACAATCTTGGTATCAATCTCTTCGTTTTTGAGTTCTCTACATTTCTAGCACCAGAAATCAACCAAAAATCTATTGAATCAGTCCGATTTTTGAGCCCAACCTGTTTGAACCCTAGTTTGCGAGTTTGGACGTTTTTGAGCTCTACCTTACAGATTTCGTTATTCTTTCTACTTCTACATGAAATACCCCTAAATTAATTTAAATTAATTTAGGGGATTTCTTTTATTAAACCTTTAATAATACTATTAAGTATTAAATTATTATGGAATTATGAATGTTAAATTAGTATAAGTAATTATGAATATTAAATTATTGTATGGAGTTATGAGTATTAATATTATATGGAATTAAGGAAATTATTTTAGGGGATTCCTCCTATTTAACTCTAAAGAATACAATTAAATATTTAATTAGTATATATTATTATATAGTATTATGAATTTAATAGTAAGATTTATAAGTCAATAAATCTTGAAAAATTTTCAAGACACTCCAATTATATTATAAAAGATTTTAGAAATATTTGGAACATTGATTTGGATCATAAAAGTCAAGATAATATCATAGTTGAAATATCCATAATAATTATAAATATAATTAAGGTCTAATTATATAAGGCTAACATTATATAAGGCTAACATGTTGCAATAATGAATTAAGTAAATACTTACATGAATTAAGGTTTCAATGAACCTCAGTTATATTTATAAAAATAAATTATAGTCTAAAAATTTATCAAACCTAACGTGAAATTCTAAATTAAGAGGATCAAATAAAGGAGTAAATTATACAATAAAAATCGGTATAACCTGTAATATATATTATTACATGAAACAACACATAGATTATTATGAGGAAGATTGAGAGGTTATTTAACGAGCTAATTTAATTATGAATCTCCTCTAATCCTTTTCATATTACCTTTACTCAGGTTACAAAAAAAATAACTAAAATAAATAAACATAAATTATAGCCTCTCTCTATTTTCTTTTCACTCATGGTTATAATTTAATTGGCAAACCTCTCTCCTTTCATATTCCCTCATTCACAGTCAATATATTCTCAACGTTCCTTTTCTCTTTATTTACTCATCACTCACGGTTAATACATGTAATTCTCTCTTCATGTCCCTTCTTCATTTCTATTTTTATTCTCTTCATTTATAATATTTATTTTGCAAACTCAATTCCAAGAGCACTTATTAGCAAACAATGGATAGACAAACAAAATAAACTCTTCATTTTCTTCTCATAATAATCAAGAAACTTACATGCTGGCCTCTCTTCTTCATATTTCCCTCATACAATAACTTAATTGGCAAAATATATATTCTAGAAATTTCCCTTTCACTCACGGTTGAAATTCTCTCATTCATTTTCTCCTCAAGTTATAAATATATGTATAATCCATGTCAGCCCTCTATTTTCTTAATTTAGCAACCAACTCTCTTCATATTTCCTCCACTCACGTGCAATCAAACCGGCAAAGGAACATAGCCACCGGCAAAGGAACATAGCCAGACTCTTTATTTTCTTCAACCAGCGACCTGTTTCTCTTCATATCCAGCGCCTCTTCTTCTATTCACTTCTTCATCCGCAATCTTTGTCGATGCACCCATGTTGCAACCGGTATTCCTCTTCAACAGAAAGTGATCTTATTTTCTTATCAGTCCTTTCTTCTCCCGCAGCTATAGACCTTTTACCCCCATGTTTACCTTTTGAAGCTTATTCGAGCAAGTCTCTAAACTATCTTAACGACCATAACCATGAAAAGAGCACGATGAACGAATTTATTTCTCCTTCAGTTCAGGTTCTCCACCCCAGGCTAACAGCTGTTGTAGTTTCTTCACATAAGAATCAAAGTCTCCTTCAATAAACCACTCAGTCTCTTCCCGCCTCATCAAGAGCTTGTCCGCAACCTTAGCAAAGTGATGAATTACTGCTGCAATTAGCCATCAATTACGCATCATAAATCACAGGGCTACTGCACCACTCGTCATTCCTCGTTGTTTCTATATGCCATGCGGGCAATAAATCACTGGACCTGCCTGCTGCGCGTTGCACACCAGATTTCACGGACTTGAAAACTTTCTTCTCAAACCGGTAATAAGCTCCAACTAATTTATTCTACTTTGATATAACAATAGAAGTTTTGGATTTTTTCTGGATAAAAGAAATAATGGGAAAAAAATATTGGTGACAAATTTAGTTATTGTACTGATTTGATAAAAGGAATAATAAACACAGAATTATTAAGCGTTTAAGCGATTTGTAACTTGGGATTTAATATGTATTTGTGTAGTTAATTTTGTTGGAAAATCAATATTGTAGGAAGATATTATGGTTGGTGGGGGAGATTAAGGGAGTACCTAATAATTAGATATTTAGTGGTTAAACGGTTATTGATGGGAATGTAAAATACATGTTTAAATACTTGAGATTAAGGAAATAAAAGGGATCGAGTAAAAGAAAAATAGTTATAGGAGTAAATAGAGAATGGATGAGTGGTTAGGTTAATTTATGAATTATAAATTAATAAGTTTATAACGGGGAGCGGATAATGTTTAGTGAATTTAGGATTTAACGTTCATATTTATATAATTAAGTTAAAGTAGGAGGAATTGAGTAATATAATACTAATATCATTTTAAGTGGTTAAAAATAAGCGAAACTTTGTCGGTATGAATGCTAATATGACGAGAAGTATTTGAACATATATGTTAATACGTATATACGGGTTTTAGTTATGAGAAGGATAAAACAAATAAAAACACACAAAAAAAATATTTACACAGAGAAATTAAGGAATTACTAAAATAGTTGAGAAGGTTAATAGTTCAGGATGTAAAATATATATATATATATATATGCATACCGTTAAGAAAAATAAGGAGTTATTAAGTAATAAATTAAGTCAAAAATTAGGGATTAAAAATAATAATAAGTGGTTGGTTAGATTAACAAGTAATAAGTCAAAATGGAAGATTTGTTTAGAGGAGTAATGCATAAAGAAATATTAAGTGTTTTAAAAGGATTAATAATTCGGGATTTAAAATATCTATGTAGCTAAGTTGCTGGAAAATCAATATATGGGAGAATATTGTGATTAGTGGGAGAACGAGATTAGGTGGTTAAATTGATCAATTAATTTGAGTGATAGATTATTTAGTCAACTTCACTAAGATAATAATGGATCGATAAACCCCTAAGTTCAAGGGTGAATTAGATTGTAAAATGAAAAGTGAATATATGGATAAAGAGAGAAATTTAATTATTAAGTAGTGGAGAAGGTTGATAATTTTAGGATCTTAAAATATATAAATATATGTGCACAACTAAGCTTAAGCAAATAGGATGAAACGAACAATAAACTAGTAATATGAGATGTATATATATAAGCTTTAGTCTAATAATATAGTTTGGATAACATGATAATAAAATTACAAATAGTATATAATGGAGGGAGTAAGTAATTATCACACTCGTTAGTTTGAGAAGATAGGGGTTTCCTGATGAACTCGACAAAACTGGGCCGTCCGATTGTAGTTAGGAGAAACGGACGGCCGAGATTATAACGTAGATGATATACATCCCAAATAAAACTCTGACTTGTTGAATTTATTTAATGACTTTCCCTAATGTATTTTGACTTGAAATTTTAACCATATATTCCTTATAAAGTATAGCTTATTTTTATGTAAATTAATATGGGTTTTGAGTTTTTAAACATAAGTTATGATTTTTGCAAGTTACGAGTATTATGGAATTATTTGGGTAATTTAAAAAGATATTTTATGAAATAAAATTTTATAATATGTCTAAAATGTTATAGTTTTATATATTAAATTTGGGAATTTTTGGACAAGGGTGATGGGTTTAAAAATTATGTTTATGGAATTTTCATAAGAATAACTTATAATATATGGTTTTCAATGTAACAAAAATTAAAGTATGGTTTGTTAATAAGCTTCTTAGGTTGGGGAAAATAATTAAACCTAAATTAACATTTTATACCAGTATGTTTATAAATATTTGGGTATTATCTTTTAAGTGAAGTAAAAGTTGTTTACATATATATATTATATATATATACTTATATGAGAGAAATAAAATAGGAACTTATATTAAATCAAGGTATTAAACTAAACTACATGTTGTTATTATGGAGGTTAATATGCTTAATTAAAACTAGGGAAAGCACTTTATTTTATAAACCATATGTCGGTTGTGGATATGTCTAAAAGATATTAAATATAATTAAATACAATAAGGATTTCTTAAAGAATGTTTTAGATAAATCCTAAGGAAAATATAAGTGTATTATAAATACATTAGAAGTAAATAAAGAAGTAACATACCTTATGGGAAACATATTAAGAGGGAAAAATTGGGATAAACCTAATTCATACGTGACAATTAAAAAATATTACAATGTTAAGTTGTGACATCTAGGTGGGCTATTAGGGGAAATACATATCCTAAACCTTAAATAGGTGTCAAAGTAAGTTAGCCAAGCGTGACCAAAGGGTTTAATTAAATTAAACCTATAATCAGGAGTAGGTAAAAGGAATGAGTTAAGTATACATTAAAGATTTAATTACGAGATCTAGCCAGATCCTTAGGAGAGAGTAACTGTAAAACAAAACTATAGACTAATAAGAATGGAGGATGTGTAGCATTATAGTGCCTTAACTAATCAATGCTTGGAATACTTTAATTATAGGTGATTAGTGGAAGTAGTTCGCATTTTCAAGTTTGGTTACTGCTTCTACATATACCAGGTACGATTTCTCGTACTCAGATACTTTTGGTGACGAACTTCTTGGAATGTTTTGAGAAACGCTAACTGAGCTTGAATGAATCTCGAAAGGGGACTGTTGTGTGACTAACTCAGCTTGATGTGACTAACTGGGCTTTGAATGTACAATTCACATGATCATTGGTTCTCCTTATCTGGTTACCTCATTAGATATTAACTGCTGAGGGTTTACGCTTCTGCACTCTGTAGGACTGAGTGTTTTGGTATTGCGCTCGTGTAGTTATTAATCTAGTGGGAATATGGGAATGTTGGTCTTGGTAAATTCTTCTTTCGACTGTGGATATCATTTCAACCATGAGCTGAGTCTTTGTTGTGATGTGCGCACATCTTCACCGGTAAACAGCGAGGGGCTGTATATCCCCTGTCCAGACGGACGTTGTAAACAGCGAGGGGCTGTATATCCCCTGTCCAGACGGACGTTGTAAACAGCGAGGGGCTGTATATCCCCTGTCCTATCGGACGTAGTCAACAGCGAGCCATCTCTTCCAATTGGTTTCATTCCACCCTTGAGTTGTTGGTTCTTGGATTTCTTCTTTCCTTACCTAGTCCTTGTGACTACTTGGGTTTTTCTACTCTTACTGGAACTTAATCTAACTTAAGCATGGGATGTTCACTGACTCCTGGTGTGGTTCTAACTGACTAACTTTATCTTTATTGTTGACTATCTCTATTACTTGCTTGTTGCTTTGACTTGGTGATTTGAAGTGCCTTGTCCCTCTGTTTGGTTTTTAAGAGTTTCTTTCCAAGTTTCTATATTGTTTAAGGATTATGTTTTAATTTCTGTTATGAGGATTGTACCAGTTCCATTCCAGGGAACTGACTCACCCCTCCCGGGGTGGGCTGCTTGGTTTTATCTTGCAGGTATGAGTTGTTATACAGGTGGCCACGAAGAGTCTGAGTGATTGGGGTGGGAATTAGGATTTGTGGAGCGTTGGCGTATTTTTCTATTGTTAGGTTTATGTTATGTTTTCTCGAGTTCAGACCGTAGCAGTTATAATTTTATAAGTTGTAATTGGTGAGGTTTGGTGCCGGGTGCTTGGAACCCGATGATCTGTAATCGTCTTAGTATTTTACTTTCTGCTGCATTTATGTTAAATAGGGGCGTTACACTACACGTTTGTTCAACTCCATCAAGTTATTTTACCGACTTTTCTTCTTCATTTATAGTATTTTTGACTGATTTCGGAATTTGAAATATATATGGTTGAAAATCTGGTGCCATTGCTGAGTTTTCTGAAGTTTATTTGCTTCATTGAGATTTGTTATCTACTATTCCATGGTTGTTAAGTAGAGATGAGTATAGAAAATTTTTGAAACTTTACTTGTGGAATTTATTTTGTGATTTAGTGTGGTTAGGCTAGTGAAGTTGACAGAGATTAAATGGCAAATGTTAGGTTAGGCTATACATTTTAATGAAGGAAATAATGCTACTCAATTTAATTTCTGCTGGTCAATGTGTGGTTGAGGATAGTCTTTGCAAATGATAGAGTTGATTGAACCTTGTTGTGGAGAATGATGAATTTTTAAGGGAGACTCTGTCGGATTTTGGTTAGAATTTGTGCATGCATTGAGCTATTTTATCTTTGCCATTGTTTGTACTAACTGATTCTCTTTGATCAGATGATACGCAAACTCACCGGCCGGTCTAAGAAGTATGGGAGAGCCGGCGCTAGTTCGAGTCGCAAAGGTCCACGTGATGACTTTAAAAATGATGCAGCCAGGGAATAGTTTACAAAGGAAGTGGATATCGTCGCTGAGCGTCGTGTAGTACCTGAGCTGAAGCGTCAACAAGGTTTGAAGGAACTACTGGACCCGTACGGATGGGGTAAGATCTTGGATATGGGGGACCATACTATGAGCGAGCGGTGCGTATGTTTTATGCCAATGCTATCTATCAGGATGAGAAAATTTACTCTAGTGTTGACGGTGAAAAGGTCACAGTCTCAACGATGAAGATTGCTCGATATCTAGGACTTCTGTACCCTGCTCCCCCTCGACCCAAACACCTTAATCCCCTTGACTTCCAGGCGGCAGCCATTAATCATTATCTCCCAACTATGGTCTAAGGCCCACGTCAACGCAGAGGTGATGACCAGTCAAAGCAGGTCATCCCTGCTGATCTGCTTCAGGACCCCCGGGAGTGAGTCCTCTTCGCACTGCTGGTTGCGAATGTTCTCCCCAGACAGAGCTCAGATCTGAACCACACTGATTGTCTTCTTCTATAAGTTGTGTTGAATCTAGATTTTGTTGGGGCTGCTGAGGTCACATATTTGCCATAGGTCATCTCTCTACATCTTCGCTACATCATGGAGCACAAGGACCGGCATAAGCTTGGCTATCCGGTCATGATATGTCAGTTGCTTCCATGGCAACAGCTATCCATTCCATCTAAGGGGCTTCATGTTGCGCGGTCCCCTATTGATATCGGCGCTATGAAAAAGATGTGGTTTGAGTTTGACGGGGTAACCTGGAAGAAAAAGGCTGCCCTAAGGTCATAGAAGCGCCAGAGAGAGGCCGGTGAGGGTCCGTCAGAGTGAGCTCCTCCTTCTGCAACTGAGGAGGAAGAGGAATATGCAGCACTACCTGCCCCTGGGAGTGAGTATGTCACGCACTACGAGTTTGATTAGCTAGAGTAGCGCTTCGAGGCCTTGGATCGTCGCTATCAGGCGGAGATCAAGATCCATCAGGAGCAGGCTTGCCACTCTCCGGAGGAGGTAGAGGCTCTCCAGCAGCAGGCACGTCGCTCTCAAGAGGATTATGGAGCCTTAATTGCTCAGTTCCAGCAGTGGCAGGCGTTTTGCCCACCACCATAGTGATCTTAGACCTTGTTCTTTTCCTTTTTGACTTTATTCTGGATTTTTTTTTATTTTTAGTTGTTTATTTTAATGTCTCTTTCTTTTTAGTTTGTACTTTCAATTGAATTGTCTTTCATTAATTCCTCTAGTTATCCATTTACAACTGAAGTGTGTACTAACCTTAACTAATGCAATGCTTCGCGCATATTCTCATGGTTTTATTTGTGTGCATGTTGGGTGATATTTGTTGCTCATTCTGTCTCCATGACTGGACACTTGCTTGGGTGCAAGTGTGAGGAAAACATCTCCCCCTGCCAAGGAATTAAGTGTGAGGAAGAACCTCTTCCTCAATCAAAAATCAGGGGAGGTTTAGTTTTCTTTCTTTTTCGCTTGTGTTCAGTCTGTGCTTTAACGCGTTACATCTCTGTTAAATTTATAATTCCACCGTTGTGAGTCTGACCCATTTCGTAAGATCTTTTTTCTTGTGTTAATTTTGTGAACAATGAGGACATTGCTCCTCTTTAAGTGTGAGGAAGGGGAGATCTTTCTAAAATGTGTCAGCCATTTATTTTGCATCCCGTATTAATTTTTGATTGTTATTAGGCTGTATGGGGGTAAGTTCCTTGGAGTGCTTTTACATGTTGGATATTCGGATGAATTTCTTTTGTGGAATTTCTTTGGTGGAATCGAGTCTAGTGATGACTTTAAGGATTGGTTTGCTCAAAGCTGTGTGTTCTCGTGTTTTATAAATTGTTGAATTTTACTGAATGTCTGTGGACAAGCTGATTATGGAGTCAGAACTGGTTTAACTTGGAACCTTGGGAATGATGAGAATGTTTGGAATGAAAGTATTAAGGAAAGGTACTCCTCTGATCTGATATATTTTCTGAACCAAAATAGGCCTCTTCCATTCGGTTATTAAGTTCTTAGGGTGTTTCATCATCCATTTACCTAAGATCATCTGAACTGGGAAAAAATATCCAACATTGTTACAAGGATGGAGAGAAAATTTGGGGGATGAATTAATTGTGCGAACAATTTAATATTTATGCAAGAAAAAAAAAGAGAGGAAGCTCTTTAAGGCTTTATGTTTATTGCAAATTCATTAATTAGGTCATGAGTGCGTGGTGTTGAAAGGTACTGTGGAATATGGCAGTACTTCACACCCCTTGTCATCCATGGGTTTGAGAAGAGAAACGGTTGGAAGGTTCTGAGTTACTCTATGTTTTGACTTTGTGATTTGACTTCTTCATAATTTTTGTTTAAAAGCTTGTTTTTCTGTTTTAAAAAAATGTACAGTTGAGAGCAGATTGATTCTTGGGTTGTTATTATGGCTTAATTCCCTTTTATGTTGTTCAATCCCGATATTTGGTACTAAGGCATTTTGAGATATCTTACTTCTATTTTGCTTGAGGACAATCAAAGGTTAAGTGTGAGGAGGTTTGATAAGTGTGAAATATGAATGGTTTTAGTGGTCTTAAATGCTTAATTTTCATACTCGCATTGATCATATTCCACACTTCTCTTATATTTTTCTTTGGTTTCTTGTTCGATGAGAATTGATACCTTTTTGTATGCCAAATGTAGAGAAACACCAAGAAAACAGTAGATTAACTCATGAGGGTGATGATGCAACAAACGAGGATCAAATTGGAGTCAGAATGAAGATTTTAGAAGGTTTTGAAGGTGTGTCCGAGCTTGCGTCCGAACATCCATATTCGGACACAAGTCGAGAGTTCAAGTGCTGTACCTAACGAAGTGTCCGAACTTCTGTCCGAACTTCAAAGTTTGGACACAGTTCGAGACTCACAACGAAGAAGTCGAAACTCCGCTCTATGACCATATGTCTTAACTTGTGTCCGAACATTGAAGTTCGGACACAAGTTGAGACTTTTATTACAAACAAAGCCAAATCCGCGCTCCAAAACAAAGTGTCTGAACAATGAAGTTCGGACCAATGTTTGGACGCGGCTAATTTGTCAACAGAAGTGCCGCGTTTTGAAAAGAAAAGTGAAGAAAAAGTTTATAAAAGTGACCTAATCAGAGGGGAAAGGACATCACATTTTACCACGACATTCTTGACTCATAACCACGTTCATCATCGACACTCATACTCTTATCTCTTCCATCATCATCAGCACCACTCTCAATTACTTTCATCACACAAATTACCATTGCCATCAAGGAGGATCGTCAAAAGTGAGTTCACATTCGTCTTCAACCTCGCATCAACACATCTTCGAATCTGGATAGTGAGTGGAATTGGGAGTTTATCTCTTTCTCTTGATGAATTATATTCCAATTGTATTTATTCATTTCGTTGATATGTCTGGCTAGTGAGGATTTCTCTGGGGGAGGGTTGTTCGTAATGGATACGAATTAGCTAGTAATTCTGCAATTTGAATGTGAGATTTTTCCGGATTGTTTCTAGGTTAATGTATAACATTCATCTCCTCTATTAATTTCATGAGTTCTTAGAGTTGTTTTACGAATCTTGTTACGATCAGATCAGGTGACTAACAAGAAGTTCAAGTTAATCTGAAAATGTGTGAAGAACTAGTCAGATAGATGAGTTCTCCCTGTAATTGCTATTAATTCTTTGCACTTATTCCATCTATATGTGTTTTGTCTGTTACTGGATTAGAGCTGACATGTTCTGATAGGTGAGCTCTTCAATGAACTAGGGTTTAGCATTGAAGAGAGTAGAAAGAATTGGCCAATCCGAATCTCGTAAGAAAATTATAGAAGTTGCTAACTACATCCAGTAAAGAACAACCCAAACCTGGAGTTTCATTCATATGATCAAATTTATCATTTAATTTCATTAATTGTTCATTTAATTTCACTTCAAATTCTATTTCAAAAACAACAAACAACCAATTGATTTCCAGTTTTCTTAGGAGTAGACTTACTTCCTTTCAAGTCCCGTGGATTTGATACCTGGTTACTTAATTTCCTATACTACAGTGACCGGGAGTTTTGCAACCCGACAGACTTATTGATTTATTATTTTCTTGGTTTAATTTCTTAGTTTTAGCATATCAATTTCTCTGTTTGTAATGACGCATACAATTTAATACCATAATAGCCTATGATAATTATATAATTTAATGTTCAAGTATATAAACTAACAGATGATAACAATTAATGATAAAAAGAATTAATTTGGTGTCCAAATGCATAAATTATTGTCTGAAGAATAGAAGCAATTTAGCGTCTGAAGATTTAAATTAGCGTCCGATAGGTAGACACAGCTTAGCGTCCAAAAAAAATCTGGCACAAAACTGTAAATATTTGTCACCACTCAGTTAGCGTCTGATTAAGCGGTTTGCGACCATTTAACAGACGCTATTTAGCGTCCAATTTTGGATGCTAACATGTAGAAGCTAAATAGCATCTGAAACAAAAATGGATGTCAAGTGGACATAAATTAGTGTACGAGGACAAAAAAAAATATTAGCGTCTGAAAGCGTCGTACGCTAAATCCTATTTTTTTTTTTTAGTGATCGACGAACCATTGTGATAATACACTGTAATTTCAATCAAAGAAAGTTTCACCGAATATATATATATATATATGGGGTTTTCAACTAATTGGTTTTTTTAATAAAAACTAATAGGTTGATCTATTAGTACTTTCTGATCTTAATTCATTCAAGAAGGATTTAAATAACCGAGGATACTCTACATTAGTTGTTAGAGTGAAAAGAAATTAAAATATAAGCTCTCTAGGCATTTTAACAAACTGTCAAACATTACTAGCTTGTTTTCCCTTGTTTTTAAATATCTTTTTAGTTATTTCAAAAAATATAAAGATCGCGTGTATGTTCATCTCAGTGCATTCTAACATGTAAAACAGAAGAATGATTGATTGTGGGTTCCTATAGAGTCCAGGTAATAACCAATGAGATTAATCCATAATCGTGGTAACGTCGTTACGTGCATGAGAAACGACAAGCCAAACCTAATCTCATCCATTTATGAAATTTTAAATATATATATACCACATTTATTATGTCAAAAACCTCTCTCAGTGGGGATTATGTCATGAATGAAGCCAAAATAAGAAAAGAAAGTGGAGAGGAAAAATATATAATTACATGTATAAAGACAAATAGGACATGTTATTGCGGATTTCAATAATTGAAACATTATTACTACCTAAAAGTTTCCTTTTTATAAAGACCCTTCGGAATAATCTTATTAAATAGTATTTTGTGTAATAACTCACTTATAATAAGAAATCAGTTACATCATGAGCTTATCCTTAAATATCGCATGTTCTGTCTCTTTTAACTATCATATCATCCATTGTGATTGAATTTGTGAAGTATCCCGAAAATCTAACACGAATCAGGCGAGCTTCAAGATCTTGAGTAAAATTTGTTTTGTCCCCCTGAGTATGTAGTGCACCCTCTTCACCTAATCGCGTCGTTATTGTGATTATTCAATATATAATTAACTCTATGATGGAGTTAAAGGTCTGTCTAGATTGATACATATATATATATTTTTACATCAATCGTGCCTTCCTAATGTAGGAGTGCGTAGATTGATTGATGCTTATACGATGGAATGATGAATGGAAGTTTGTGACGAGACGACGAGATGCTGATTGTTATAGATAACTATTTTGTATAACAAGGGACAACATACAAGGTTTTAAAAAATAGTAACAGAGCATAAACATCAAAAATATTACATCAGGTAGGATCTAGCATTTCCGCCAAGTTCGAAGGAAAGATAAGCAGATGACCTGAAACTGCCCTCATGGCCGCCGGTCTTCTAATCCATATTCGAGTGCCTCTTTTTACTGAGGTTGCTACGGAATTCCAGTTCGGTGGTCTTGATTAGAAGATCAATCTGTTGCGAACTGAGCAATTGAACCCAAAGGAGTGGTAAATCGTGGACCGGCGGCTTGTGATTAACTAGATGTTGAAAATATAAGAAGAAATGAATAGATGAATAATAATACTTAACTCTTGTATTCAATACTAATAGAAATACACATCTTTTTATAGGCTAACAAAACTAAACTAGCTATCAAAAAAATCTTAACAACCCCGTAAATTCCTCCTACAAAAGTTATTCTTCTAGATAAGACTAAATATTAAATAATGTCAAATCAATAATAAATATTTTCAAATCAATAAAACCAATACTTTCCCTTGATTTGAAAATTCTCTAAAAAAAACTATGATAAAAAAACATAACAACCAACAAAAATATTTCAAGCATCTCTTCAATCTTCAAATCTTTCATGGAGCACTTCTCTCCAAAAATCCAGATGCACTTCTCATCTTCTTTAGCAATCCAGATGCACTTCTCATCCTCTTCAGCAATTATGGTGCACATCTAACCAATAATCTATCCCAGGAGCACGTTTCTCCTTACCTCTAAAACAATTTTTCTTCTGCGAACTGAGCCATCTCAGTTTCTTTGTTACTCGTCTGAGCATCAAACTTGCAATACTTTTGAACATGACCAAATCTTTTGCACTTATAACACTTTATTTTTCTTTTGTGCCAACAATCATCTTCTTCATATCTTTTCATTTGTGTAGCTGATGGATTTGACGTAAGAAGGGTAGGCTTAAAATCAGTTTCCATGACTTCCCACAAATTGAAAGCTCTTAGATATGACTCCAATCGAATCGCACATGAATGATAATTCTTGCCACTAAGAACTGGAATAGGAATATTGAAATTTGATGTCATCACTCAAACTCAAAAACCTTTTTTTACGTTTTTTTTTTGTTCACTGACAATAAAGAGAAGCATATGACAATTTTTTTTGGAACTTGTAATCAGAAAGAAATGTGCATTGATTTCTTCCCTCTATCTGGCTCTTGATACCATGTTGAAAATATAAGAATGTGGAGAAATGAATAGAGGAATAATAATACGTAACTCTTGTATTCAATACTGATAGGAATACACATCCTTTTATAGGCTAATAAAACTAAACTAGCAATAAAAAAATCTTAACAACCCCGTAAATTTCTCCTACAAAAGTTATCACTAGTAGAAAAAAGATTTTATGTGACGCCATTTAAACCACGGTTTTAGTGGGAACCGTGGTTTAAACATTACCGCGTGACTTTATACGACGGTTGGTCAGAGAACCGTGGTTTTTAGGTGTTATAAACGACGGTTCTTGCGAAACCGTCGTTTATAGTTTCGGCGGTGAAACAATAAACCACGGTTAAGGTTTAACCGACGTTTTTCTTGCGCCTCGTTACATTTTAAACGACGGTTTCTTACAAACCGTGGTTTAAAACCGGTACAGTGACGACTTTAAACGACGGTTTCTTACAAACCGTGGTTTAAAACCGGTACAGTGACGATTTTAAACGACGGTTTTTGAGGGAACCGTCATTTAAAACTCTTTAACTTAAAACCCGCCCCGACCTAATTTCCTTCTTCTTCCTCGCTCGATTTTCCCTCTCTGCTCTTAATTTTCCCGGATCTTCAGCTCCTCAACTCGCGTCGCCCCACCACCTCCCCACCACCCTCGCCGTCGTTACCTCTGCTTCATCTTCCAATCTTCTCGCCCGCCTCTGCTTCATCTTCCAATCTTCTCCGTCGCCCGCCTCTGCTTCGTCCCTTCTCCGTCGCCCGCATCTGCTCCCCTCTTCTCCGTCCAAGTCCAGCTCGCCTCCGACCTGCGCACGGCCCAGTGAAGCACGCTCCACCGCCCCAACCTCCCCTCTCGCCTGAATCGCACGCGACGCCCCCTATCTCTTCGGTAATTAAACTCCAAGTTTTAGCAATTTTTTGATTAGTGTGGCTGATTATGCGTACTGATATACATATAATATGTCTGCCTTTGAAGTTTGATATCTGTGTGGATGTGTATATCTATACCGACAATAAGATAGCAGCTAGGAAAAATAATAGGGAGTCACGAGCAGTTTGTCTGTGTGAATATATATAGGCATGTTATTAGCGGAAGTGAATGTGTATTTATATGCATGCGCATATTAAACTAGTAATAGCAGTGAATTGAAAATGTTTGTTGGCTACTAAACTTTCTAACGTGATGTTCTGTACAAATATGAATAGGTGGGATCGGGTGTGAGTATATAATGCATATCAATAATCGAAAGATGGTAGCCAGTCACGCCTAGCTATATGTTGAGTGTAAATATATTTACATGCATATCAACAACCGGGTACAGCAGCCAAAGAAAAAAAAAGAGATGATGGGACCGAGAGAGAATGTGTGTATATAGATATATATATATATATGTATTGCTGAATGTAATTTGCTATCTTTTTTTTTTCCTAGCTGCTATGTTACTGATATGCATATATATTTATACACACACTGCCTGAAGGTCCTGGCTTGGTTTGGCGATTTGTAGGTTGCTTCAAAGGGAAATTGCATTGTTCTCCCGCTGCCTGAAGGTCGTGTTCATCCTCCACCATCGCTGCCCATCCACCGCCGGAGTCTCATCGCCACTCTGGTAATTAATTTGTAAAACTTTAGCATTTATTTGCAGCCCAACTCCATTATTATTGTTTGTTAATTGGTTAGTGTCTTGATCCCCGCCCTTAATATCCCTAAGTGTCTGTGCATTTTGCTGCGAATGATGCTTAAATGTCTGTGTGTTTTATTGAGAATCACTTGAACCTTGATCTGATGCTGCTATTGTGTTTGTTTTGCCAAAAAAAGTGTGGGGTATCTAAAAATACGCAATGGTCATGCCAAATTTTTTCCAGAATTAAACCTTATTCTAAGTTCATTGGATAGGTGTTACTACCCACGGTTGGATTGTCCACTTGTCGCACTAATTGTTGCTGCCCCGTCAACCTCTGCCACCGGTTTGCGTAATCAGAACCCACGGTAAAACACTTGCATTTCTGATTATGATTTTAGAAAGAAATACTTATATGTATGTACATATATATAATATATTGTCACAAATAAACGTTATACTAAATTCTATTTGTATTCTGAAATCATTAGAATATATATTTGCATAATGTGGTGAAATGTGAGATTAATGTTGTTGCTACTATGTTTGTTTCTGCCTTAAAAAAATGTGGAGTATCTAAAAATACGCAAAGATCATGCCAAATTTTTCCAGAATTTAACCTTATTTTAATTTTATTGAATAGGTGTTTCTACGGTTGAACAATCCCTCTTCCTTCCCATTTGTGACTTGATCATCCGTACTCATTGGGTTAGTTTTTTAAAAATGTTTCAATAACATGGTTTATTCAAAATATCTTCGTTTGTTTATTTTCAATTCATATTTTTTTTCAAATTAAAACCTTATATTCTAATTTCATTTACTATATGCATACTTGTCTGTCTGATAATAATTCGTATGGTTTGCTGAGAATTAATTTTGCTGCTACTGTGTTTGTTTCTGCCTTTAAAAAATGTGGAGTGTCTA
This sequence comes from Limonium bicolor, assembly GCA_023374045.1. NCBI lineage: Eukaryota > Viridiplantae > Streptophyta > Magnoliopsida > Caryophyllales > Plumbaginaceae > Limonium > Limonium bicolor. The sequence continues at coordinate 98,176,447 of CM041781.1, forward strand.
AAAATACGCAAAGGTCATGCCAAATTTTTTCCAGAATTTAAGCTTTCTTCGTTTGTTTAATATGTCAATTATTCAAGTTTTTATAAAATTAAAACCTTATTCTAATTTCATTGAATAGGTGTTATACTGCGCGCAAGAGCATTTGCCTACTTCTCCTTCTTCTGTGCTGTTCGCGCTAGCTGACCATCCAGTACTCATCAGGTTGGTATTTAAAATGTTTCAATTTATTTTGTTTTCCTATTAAACAATGGAAAATCAATTCAAACATAGAATTACCTGTCTGAGATATACCTGATAGAGGTATGTCTTAGATAGTCCCTGTTGGGACTATCCAATGACCTTTGCTCTCACCATCTAGGTTGTGAATGAGTTAATAAATACAGTAGTTCAGTGATAATTTCAGCAGCATTACCCTAGTGTTCTTCTAGTGTACATATATATATGTGAATTGAAACGATTCGTATATATATATCTACACTAGGAGAACTGTAGGGTAATGCTGCCGAAATTATCACTGAACTACTGTATATTATTAACTTGTTCCTAGGTGAGATCGTAGGTGATTGGATAGGTTTAGGTTGTTAAATCTGTAAATAAAAAAAGAGGAGATCAATGGAACGAGTTCACGACATCTGGTGTGTTTGAAATTGGTATCAATATCTGATCTGAAATTGGTAGGGATGAAGTCTCACGACTATCATGTGCTGATGCAGCACTTACTTCCGGTTGCTCTCCGTGGAATCCTTCCAGCTGATGTCAGGAAAACTATTACAATTTATGTGTTTTTTCAAAGGAATTTCGTGTAAAGTGCTTGATGTGGAGACGCTGGATAAACTACAGAATGACCTTGTGATCACCATGTGTCAGTTGGAAATGTATTTTCCTCCTTCGTTTTTTGATATTATGGTGCATCTACTTGTTCATCTTGTTAGAGAGATCAAACATTGTGGTCCGTTATACCTTCGATACATGTATCCGTTTGAGATATATGGGTATACTGAAAAAGAAAATGAAAAACCGTCGGCGTCTAGAGGGAAGTATAATTGAAGGGACAGTAACAGAGGAGGTAGTTGACTTCTGCACTCACTACTTACACGGGGTTGATGTTATTGGATTACCGAAAGCAAGACATGATGGCAGGCTTAAAGGGGTTGGTACCTGTGGGAAAAAATTATGCAGAGTTGATTTTGATACATTGAACAAGGCACATCTGGTTGTGTTGAATCATTCTGAAGTTGTTGAACCGTATTTCGATGCACACCTAGCCTACCTCAAAACAAAAAACACCCAACGATGAGTAATGCCAAATTAAAAAAAGAGCAGAATGCAACATTTGTTAAGTGGTTCAGACAGAAAGTGTTGTATGAAGATTCAAGGAACGTGGATGAAATGATCCAGTTGTTGGCACTTGGTCCAAATCTCGATGTGTTGTCTTATGAAGGATATGATGTAAATGGATTTTCGTTTTACACTGAACGTCAAGATTGTAAATCGACAAACCAGAACAGTGGTGTGCATCTTATCGCTTCACAAGACATTTTCACAGGAACAAATCGTAATACACTGAAGAACGAATATTATGGTGTTATTGAGGATATTTGGGTCTTGAATTACACTAGTTATGAAACTTGTGTATTTCGTTGCAAATGGGTGGACAACAAACGGGGATATCGTGAGGAGGATCATGGTATGAAGCTAGTTGATTTAACGACAGCGGCTCCTACTGATGAACCCTTTATCGTTGCATCAAAGGCAAAACAAGTATTCTACTGTCGTGATCAGTCTAATCCCAGATGGTCTATTGTAATGCAGAGTAAAAGATCGATAGTTGGGATTGATAATATTGTTGATGAGGATGAATACGACTGTGAAGATGAAACAGATGTACCTATTGGTTGCCGATGGAGGTAGATAATGTAACTAATTTTGAATATCGAAGGTCCGACCACAACGAAGGATTGTGGATTGAACGATGAAATGTTATTTTGTAAGTTTGGTTGACAATATTATATTAATTATTTCATTTTTGTCATGTTTCAATATTTGATTCAGTAGATGTTCGTATTAACCTTGTTAATTGTTGATTATTTTTCAGATTATGGATCCTGACGATAGAGTCGAAGAGGACTTACTGTTGGGGTTGGATGATATTGACGATGACGTCCCTACTGAAGAACCACCAGCTACATCTACTTCGCAGGACACTCGGAAGGGACGTGGACCGACCCGTGGGTTGAAGGAGAAGAAAAATGCTCCCATCGATTTGTTCTGGGACAAGTACCTCCGACATTCTGGTGGGTCGAAGCAGCAGTTTGCTTCTTACTTGGGATTGATGGTAAAATCCCATTGTTCGATTAATAAGGATTGGAAGTATCAAGAAAAGGCAGACAAAGACATCATGTGGCAGATGGTGCAGAAGAAATACAATGTCGCGGCTGAACTTCGGAAGAAGATTGAATCACTTTTAGCGACATCGCTGCGACAATTCAAGCATCGGTTGGTAGATGGTTGGATTAACAAACCGGGCTCCAAGAGGTCACCGCCGTGGGTAGTGTATGATGGTATGTTCACGGAGGAGGACTGGAAGATATTCTACGACCATCGCCAGACTGAAGAGTTTAAGGTACTTTTACAATTATTCTGTCTTAATTATTTAAGGAATAAAATTTAACAAATATTTTTTTATTATGTATAACTTACAAATATACAAATTTTGTAACAGTTACGTCAAGAACAAGCGAGACGTAACCGGGCGAAGAATGTATATAAGCACTACATGGGGCGAGCTGGATATACGGGGCGGTTGGAGAAGTGGAAGAGCGAGGGCTTACTGACGAAGACGAATGAAGACGGCACTCAGTCAGTTGTTGATACTGTTGACGATGCAAGTAGGGTGCAGACATTTATGGGGCGCATGAAGAAAAATGAAGAGGGAGTCTATGTGTTCCCGCAGAGCGAGACTGCTGAGTTGGCTTCAAAGATTGTAAGTATATTTTTAAAAGTTGTTGTTTACTAATTAGTAACTTCATTTCTAATATTTTTGTAATTTAAAATAGTCTGGATCTACTGATCGATGGGAGATGGTCCCGGCCCCTCCGTCTCAGGATGATCCACTGAATAAGGCCCTTGGGCAAAAGGATCATCCAGGGCGAGTGCGGGGGCTTGGAGGGGAAGTTCGCCAAAAAGACGTGTTTTCTACGTCTCGATCGAGAGTACCGCAGGCTGAAATAGAGAGAATGGTGGATGAACGGGTGCACGACCGGTTGGCGGAGTCGGAAAGACGTCACGCTGAGGAGCTCAGACGTCACGCTGAGGAGCGTCAAGCCTACGAGGAGCGCCTGCGAAGACTTGAGGCTTTAGTATTGGGCCAGGTGCATTCTCCTACACCGACACCTACTCTTACACCGGCGTCTCCTACTGCGACGGCGGATACATCGATAGTGGCCGCGTCTCCTACACCGGCACCTACTGCTACACCGACGTCTGTTCCTACCACGACGGCGGATACTGTCGATGATCCTGCACCGACGTCTGCTCCTACCACGACGGCGGATACTCCGATGGTCGATCATCCTGCACCTTCTTCTCCTACCAGAGACACATTTCCTTATCAAAACCTTTCGGTTTGTTCTTTTTTCCTCCTTAGTTATTTTAACATTACTTTTAAAACAATATAATTTTATTAGCTTGCTTACTGTTGTGAGTTGATGTAGGTGGCTAAATCATGTCATTGTTTCAAGTGTTGGATGTGGGACTGTTCATGTTGCATTCGGTCGGGTTTTACAGACCGGACCGAACACTGTAGTACATTTCAAGCCCATCCCACCTCTCCACGCTCGTGTGATGGTAGACGATATTGTGAAAGGTCATGAGGACTCTCCCCTTCCGTTGGAGTGGAATCAGTGGAGTAAAATAGTTCAAGCAAAATCTTCAGTTGTTCCATGGCCATATTCTCTCATTGATGTCAGTAGTGACAAGGTAAACTATTTAATTACATGCTTACTGTTTAGTTTTTAACTTGACTGTTGACTGATATGTTTATTATTTAAATTTTGTATACTATTAGATTGATAAGGAATTAAGACCGGTTAAGAAGAGGAAAGTGGATAAGGGGAAGGAAGTTGTGAAATCAAATGAGGAGAGTCAGAGTGTGAGAAAGGAAGTGGTCAAACCTTTCGATATGACTCCTAGGAGATCCCCCATTCTGACACCCAAGTATCTGAAGATGTTGACCACAAAAAATGCTGTATGACTTTTTCATGACGAAGCCGCAGTCTGTCACCAATTTCAACATGAAAGTGTCTAAGCATGTTTTCCACTCCCCCGAGCCCAGAGATCTGATGATTACCGTGAGCGATCTAAGAGAATTTTTGATGGGAGACCTGCTTAACATCTCTGTGATTCAGGCCTATTGTGTGTAAGTATCTTTAAATTATTAATTATCTTTCATTTTTTTAAGCTATTTAACATATCTTATGAAAAAATGTTGTTTAGGTGTTTGACTACTAGACTGATATCGAACAAGAGATTATTCCATCTCTTTCTTGTGCCCACAATTGATGTCAGCAAATCAGGCCGCATTGGATGCGCAAGGATGTGCACAGCACGTGAGGCAGGGATTTTGTGCTGCGGTGCGAAGAAGAAGCAAATATTTGCTGATCCCATATCATCAGATGTAAGTACACAATAACTGGAATTTTTGCTTCCTAATTGTGATATTAAAATATTGTTCTACAAAACATTCTTTGTTTTATCTGTGGCAGCAATCATTGGATGTTGATGGTGTTGTGTATCGACACCTCATGCTTGTTGATACTAGACCCATTGGGCGGCCCTGATGACCTTCGAGAGATCGCTGTAGAGAAATATTTGAAGGAGTGAGTATTCAAAAATTTTAATGCATTCTGTATTTATTTTAAGCTTGTCCTAGATTATTGACAATAAATGGCTTCATTTTAAAATGCTGTATTTATGCAGGGGTCATAAGCTTGGTTTGAGTGATGCGAAGAAACCATTCTCCATCTTGGACTTCCATTACATACGTGTAAGTAATCATTTAATTTATGCATTTTTGTATTAAAGTTAAACGTTTAATTTTTTGATCTATCTAAAGTTGGTAATCCATGGATGGTGTGATGACAGTGTCCTCAGCAGCCTGATTCACGAAGCTGTGGCTATTATGTGATGCGGTACATGTTCGAGATTGTACAAAATATTGACACGCTTGCTGATGATGACAAGGTAAACCATACCAATCAAAGTTTTAGTTAAAGTTATTGCATTTGAAATAAAATTGTGTACTAATGATGATCAGTTTCTTTTTATGGACAGATCGTTTCTTTTTTCAAAAGCAGGGAGCACGTATTCCAAAGGGATCTGACTTTGTAAGAGATCATCTATCGCAGTTTTGGTGTAAAAATTACTTGAGTGTTACTTAGATCTTATCCTAGTGTAGTTAGACTTACACTTTTGTTTGTGCTGAAGGTAGACTCTCAAAGTTTGTAAAGTTCAACTCTCTTATTTTGAAAGTTTGTTTGCAATTCGTTTTCAATGTTGCAATTCAAACTGGCAACTTGGTTTATGGTCATATAGTGTGGTTGGTTATCAAAGGGCAATACCAGTTGGATGCCCTGTACAGGTTGTATATGCGATTGTAAATTGGGTGTGTGGAAAACATGTGGTAGAGGCTAAAAAAAACTAAAAAAAAAAAAACCACGGTTACAAAACCGTGGTTTAAAACTCTTGGATGGACGAGTATAAACCACGGTTTACAAAACCGTCGTATAAAGTCATATACCACGGTTATGCATAACCGTCGTAAAACTGTTATATACCACGGTTTCCGTACAAACCGTGGTATAAATCGTCTGATCCGCGACAACAAAAGGTTTAAACGACGGTATTAGAACCGTGGTTTATAATCTACTTTTAAACGACGGTTTTGAACCGTGGTTTATGCATTTTCGATATACACGCGAGTAAAAACCACGGTTTCTAACCGTGGTATATAGGCAAAATAACCGTGGTAAAAAACATTTTCTGCACTAGTGTATTCTTCTAGATAAGACTAAATAATAAATAATGTCAAATCAATAATAAAATTTTTTTAAATCAATAAAACCAACACTAGACCCTCAATATAGATACATTTCGACCCAACATAGGCGTTTCGAGCAGGAAGGGTTCAACTCTTCGACCATCTGCTCGCCCTCATCATCATTGGCGTCATCGTCTGACGTGAACCGTCACCTTAGTGACATAAGCTTCCGATGAACAGGAGACAGACGATCGTACGTGTTCGTGGCAGGCTACGAGGAGCTAGCACAAGTACAAAAAACGACATATTTTGGCACCACTATCTCGGCGGTTGTAAAAACAACCGCTGAGATATGCGTTTATAAAGATTTGAGAACCTATTTCGGCGCTATCTAGTTAAGAACGCCGAAATAGGTTATTTTTAAAAAAATGACAATCTATCTCGACGGTTCCTAATAAAAACCCGCTGAAATAGAGTTTTTTGATACTCTATTTCGGTGGTTCTTATTGTGAGCCTCGATTTTTGATCCCTATCCCATGTTGATTAGGTTGATTATGATCTGGTCGGGTTCTAGGTCCACTTATAACCTAAGATTAATAACTATGTCATATAACACTAATTATTAAATCCTAAATTAGCACACTAGAACCTATTATGAGTCGCCACCTAATTTTGACCTAGGTTAAATTAGGAAAGGAGAGTTCAGGTTCGGGGGCTTGGTATACGACTTATTTAGGGTTCAAATTACTTTCATTACCCCTCCTAGGTCATTTTTCCTCTACTTAGTTTAATTACGGCTTATTACAAAGTCGTTTTAACCTAAGTGCACAAGTTTTAGATTTTTTAGTATTTTAACATTTTTTGACAGAAAATTAAAGTGAAAATTAAAACTACCTACACTAGGGTTTCGGAGGCAGAATTAGGTAGATTTTAATTATGTCCGTGGCCACAGACCTAATTTCTGAACCCACGGACCCAAGTTAACCTATGTGAAAATAAAATTCTAATTAAACAGAAAACGCGATTTTGAAAAGTCCGGGGCCACGAACAGGCTGTCCGTGGGCCCGGACATGTACCGTTAAAACCCTAAAAATTTGAAAATTTAATTTCTGCCGCGGTCCAAGGGCGTCCGTGGCCTCGGACAGGCCGCCCAGGACCCCGGACAGGCTGTCCGTAGGCGCGGACCACCCTCGGACGGCGGCGTTCTAGTGGTTCCCGGCGGTGGGCTGCCCAAAAAATTCCGAAACCGCGGTCATCCGACGAAACCGAAGTGAACCGTACCTGTTTTCAGGTTTGAACAGTACCGTTCTTGCGGTACGGTTAACGAACCGTGTAAATTGACGGTTTCGCGTTCGGTAAACGGTATTGAATTTTCCAGACGTTAACCGCCGTGGTTAACCGATTATATAAACAACCAAATTTTCAAATATTACTGTTCACCTTATATAATAGTTAATGCTAGCTATTGGGAGAATATACACAATATTATATTTTTTGTCACATGTGTTTGATTTGTCACTCATGATTTAGGTGAATGATCAATGTTGTACAATAATAGTAATGGTATGGGTCTTACCAATAATAAAAAAAATACACGGCTATAAGGTTAACCGATAAAAACGAACCAAACTAAAGGTTAAAACCGGTCTAAACGAATGGGTAATGGAATCAGATTTTAGAAAACGAACTAAACGGTTAACCGAATCGATAACCGAGTCTAATGGAATGGTAATGGAATTGGATTTTAGAAAACCGAGACCGGTTAAACGAAGCGGTTAACCGAATTATAGGCGGTTAACCTACCATGGGCAGCCCTAACCGGCGGTTGTTTTCACCTCAAATTTATGGGTGTGTAGCCTATGAGATTTTAAAGAATTTAGTGTTCGGAAGAATCCAATTTGAAGCTGAATTTAACACGAAACTTAGTGCACAAGTTATCAGGCGGAGACAAAAGAAAACGCTAATTCTAGAGCCGAAAAAGCTCGGTTTGATTCTAAATTTCAACAGAGAGCTAATGGAGTCCAGGAGATTCAGGAAACCTGAACTTTAACCTGTTTTACCTTCGGATTCAAGGTGTTCTTCACGTCGGGATTCTTCGGAGGCCTCGTTGATGGCGGATCCAAAAGAACTTCGAACCGAGCTTCTGACTCCTTGTTGGTCTTCACACTTTGATGGTGTTTTGGTGAAGGTTTGATGATTGTTGATGTTGTCGGAGTTAAAGAATGTGTTCAGATGATGATTTTGGAAGGTTTTTGATGTGATTTCGATGCTCGGGTGTTGAAAAACGTGAGAGAGTTGTGACGGCTAGGTTTCTTGGTTGCTTAGGGTTCTTGAGGTTCTGATTTGATCAAGGGATAAGGTTCCTTATATGGGCTTCCTTAAAGATAGAAAAATTCGGTAACAATCGAGATTTATCGACATTTTAGCTCAAGGGCTTCCAAAAAGAATTTGACTGTGAAATTTTAATCATGTATAAAGGATGATATTTCTGATTTTTCCAAGGTGAAATCTAATTTTTTGGATACTGGAATATTTTAAAATTCAATTTCTCTCCATATTCAATCAGAAATTTCTAGAATATTATTGGAAATTTGAAAAATCAAAATTCCAAAGCCATTATGCTTAAAATGTCATCCTCTATCATGGGTTAAAATTTCAAAGCATTTCGAGTTGATTTAAGCCATTTTCAAAGGAGAGAGAAAGCTTATAGGGGGCTAAGGAGCCTTGAAAATTTCTGAAAATTACCCCCGAAAAATGACTGAGCTGCCCCTAGAACTCCGAATGCGCCGATCGAACCGAGAATCACCACCATTTGACAAAGTGCTTCTCACAACACTAAAGTTTAACAAACCCCCTACCGGGGGTTGAAATTTTGGGTATAACACTTATTAGGAACCGTTGGGATTAGATTTTTAATATACTGAGAGACGTGTGATTTCACCGCCTCACGCTCTCATTTTTAAATCAACTCTCTAACCTCCCTTTGCCTTGTGATTTCCGAACACCACCCAACCACCACCTACCGCTACCATCTCGCCTCCTCGTCACTATCGTCGTCATCATCGTCACCACCTTCACCGTCGTTGCCACCTTCACCGACCGTCCGACAGCCGCATGTAGCAACGAACGCCACAACAGCTTCTAAGGTCACGTGACTCAAATTTTTAATTGAAAGCTATTAATTTGTTGTTGTTAGGTTGATATTTAGGTAGTAATGTGATTGAAGATGTTGAATTTAATTGTGTGTGCATAATTTTTATATAAATGTGGTATTGAATTAGTATAATTAGTTGTGCACACAAGGTGCTCGATATAATGTCTGAATTAAAAAAATGTGTTGTTGTGACCTCTGCAAAGATAATTTCACAACCCTTGCCGGCAAACTGGTACATACTCTGCGTTTGTCTTCATTCTCTTATAGTGTTTTCACTCGGTACTATGTTTTACAACCCTAATTTACTGGTGAACAAGGAATTTCATGCTTTGTTGTCTTTCTTCATCACTTCTTTCTTCCGCGCCTCTGCAGGAACTGTTGCATCTAGCATACCAGATTGAAGACGAGGCTAAAACACTTAGGATTTGTTGTATTGTCGCACACTCCAAATTGATGATGTGGCTGAAAATTGTTAATTCATGAACTGGTAATATTCTCGACTTATCTTTTCCTTTCTGTGAGTAAAACATGTGGTTTGATTATTGCTGCCAATTGTGGCCAATCGTTTGAAAATGTGGTTTGATCCTCTGCTACGTCTATCTTAATTCTCTTGACTGATGGCGATTAAGTTTGATTGCTGCCAATGGCTGGGAATTTTTGATGTTGCATGGCTTTAGTGAATGCTTAATAATAAGCATGGGGTGCGTAAAATTATGCAAATGTCATGCCGATTTTTTCTAGAAATTTCAAGGTAATATTGTATTTTGTCTCAGTTTAACATTTTCTTTTCTTTTTCTTTATCAGGTCTCACTACTGCCGTTTCCCGTCTACCAACCAGCCTCCTTCTCCCTCTATACATCATAAAAATAAGTAATAATTTAACTTTGATTTTTGTTTAAAAAATGCAATGATTTGTTGAAATGAAAATGCTAGTTTATTTAAGTTTAAACGTTAGAGTTAGGCTAGCTTGTTTGACACTTATCTAGTCACGCTCCATTAAGTTAAAACAAGTGCAAGTAAATGCAAACCAAGTTTAGTTTTAGGTAGGCTAATTCTCACACTTGTTCTTTGTTGCAATAGTATGAAGCGTTACTAGATGCATGGTGATTGAGGGGATCACTTCGACAAGATGCTGAAAGAGTTTTGCAAAGCAGCAGTACAAGTCAAGGACATGACAAAGGCGGTGAAAATTTCATGTCATTGTGTTGACTGCGGTATCATAAAGAAATTTTCAAGCATCGAGGAAATAGAATTTCATCTGAAGCATCATGGTTTCATGCCACATTATAAAATATGGACTTTTCACGGAGAAACCATTGAAAGCAATGATCTGTCCTCGTACAACCATGATCGGTGACACTCAAGAACCAACCACAACTTTGACACTGACATCGATTCGGAACTCCCAAGTAATTCAGGAGTCAATGACAGTGATCCGACTCACCATAATGAGAAAAATAGACGAGATGCTTGATAATGGTGAGGACAACTTCGTCAACAGGCCAGATGAGTATCAAAGATTGTTGGACGCATCTATGACACCCTTTGTACTCATGGTGTATGATGCTTATGCAAGAGATTTTCACGCTCAAGGTTGTACTGTCAACGACTTCCCTGCATACGGGAACTTGTCTGGATACACGGTGAAAGAAACATTCGCATGTATGATATGTGTGGATGACACATGTTCGGAGCATTTAAAAAACTGTTGTAAGAATGTTTACATGTGTCCTCGACGTCCTCTACCTGAAGATCACCCTTATCAAAAGAAGAGGAAACTTTTCAATGGTGAGGCTGAGACTCTTGTGTCCCGTCTAACTTGGGACCGGACTTTCCAAGGTCGATCGAGTCGTAAAAATGAGTAACCAGAAGTCACTGACTTCGACCGACCTTTGGACCTACCTTGCAAGATCGGTCGAGCCTTAAATCGCCAGAACCAGAACCCACTAATTTGGACCGACCTTGGGACCAGACTTGGCAAGGTCGGTCGGGTCTGAGATTTGCGGTAACGAAACACACTGACTTCGACCGACCTTGGGGCCGACCCTGGGTAAGGTCGGTCGAGTCACAAAAAAAAAAGTATAATAAGCATAGGTATATATATATATATACATATATACATTTATATAGAAGTACATCATTGTTGAGTAAGGAATAAACTTAAAGTATGAAAAGGGTTATAACCACTTATGACTTGTAAGAACTAGTAAGTATACCTAGGGAAAGGTAATGGAATAAAGAGTTAAATCAATAATATCATTAACCATACAACTCCATATATGTTATAGGACTTGAATTGTGAACACCGAAGGAAAGTCGGTTGCAAGTACAACGGTGAACGGTATGAACTTCTCATGCCCTGTATGCTACCTTGGATACTCTAATTTGTGTTCTTGTGTGCTAATTGATCACCCAATAAGATAAACGCACGAATCGGAACTATTATGCTTACTTGTGATTATATGATATTGTTCCTTGTTGGATATTGTCTTTAAATCATAGTTTGTATAATTCATGAAATGTATGGATGATAATGAGGTGCGTGTATGCTTGATGTACTGCTTAGTGACCGAATGACATTGTGATGGACTTCTAACTAATTCCTAACAAGCTAACCAATCTAACATAATAAATTCGTAAATTGGAATGAGTAGAAGTCCGATATAGTTTCGGCCACGCGTGAGGAGGCGGAGACACAAGAGGTTGGATCCAATTCCTGGCTTTAATCTTTTCCACGGCCCAAACCCCTTAAATGGGTAGCATCTTGGATTAGTGAGCCACCCAAAGCCCGGTGGTGGGATGGTGTAGTCTCTGCCCGGAGGTCACACCGACTTAACATGAGTAATAGTAAGTAAGTAAGAGTAAGTAAGTAAGTTTAGGGAAAGTAAGTAAGTAAAGTATGAATATGATTGTGTAAGTATGTGTAATGAGCAAAAGAGTAAGAACATCCGATTAACCCGGATGTGGAACTGGCTAACCCTTGAGAAGGTAAGTACTGTGTATGTTATTGTATTACTGTTTGGCTTATGTAATGTATTGTGAATGAATGTGTGGTATATGTAGAGCATGTATGCATGTTAATTAATGAACCGCATGTATAGTCGACCAAAATAGTCGGCGCACCCTAGTTAGCACGCAGTATATGTGAAGTTTATATGCAGCTTTTTGCTGAGCCCCTTAGGGCACTGTTTTTAAATGTTACAGGTGCTCGTGAAGGGTGAGGACTTTGATGAGAACAAGATGATTTCTTTTGGTGTAATTAGTGGATTTTGAAAGGTGTACCAAGATGTACATGGCTATGGGCCTTTTTGTTTAGCCGGTGTACCATGGGGTACACCCTTTTGGATAATGAAAGGATTATGATTTGGTATATGAGTAGCTTGTGGAAACTCATTATTTTTAGTAAACCGGAGAAGGGATGTAATTAAATATACTTGGATACTCGGTAATCACTGTAGTAAGTATACGATATTTTGTATTTGGTAAGTAATGTAGTGGCTCGGTATTTTCTAGACATCAGACCGTCACTGTAAGTAGTGTAAGCCTGGCTAGCCGTATGGGCGGTTAACGGCGTTGTATCACCCGCCGTAGTAGTAGTAGTAGTATTTCCGTTGCGAGTAGTAGGATAATTGGGACGATTAGACGGTAAGTCAGGGATAGCGGTAGGGGTGTTACAATTAGATGGTGTTCTTACTCAGAAAGATACAGGTTAAGTATTTACAATGGTACTAAGGGTTCAACCAATATTTACCTGGAGGGATAAATTTAGTATAGCCCATACCGTACCGAAGGCGATGGCTCAGACCGCCATAGAAGCGATCGACCAACACCTGGCCGGTGTACCCAAGGTCGGGTAGAAGACGAAGGATAGAGGTGAAGGTGCGGTAGTACTCGTCAACAGACATCTTTCTGTCATCCTCAAGGCGTCTAGCTCTAGCCTTTTCTTTGTTTTGACGTGCTCTGATAGTACTTGGATCGGAGGAGAGCGGTGAAGGATTCCCAGTCGAATGTGGGTTCGTTGACATGCTCGTGTTTGACTAACTTCCACCAATCCATGGCAGCGTCTTTGAGGTAATAGGCTGCTACTCGAACTCGAACTCTAGCAGGAGCTTCGAGGGTTTCAAAGGCTGTCTCCATTTCGGAGATGTAAGCTTCAAGCTTTCCCGGGTCACTCTCGCCTTGAAAGCATGGAGGTCGGAGTTCAGCTACTGATTTCACCCAATTGGCATCTCTGGGTGGAGGGGGAGGAATTAGTCCCGCTTGAGTTTGTTGCGTTTGTTGTACGGCGGTGATTACTTGAGGTAGCATCTGCGCTACCGTGGCGGTAACAGACTCTGCTATCGTCTGCGCGCCCGGTCCATCAATGGCCCCTCCTCTGGGTCGGCCTGGACCTCGTCCTGACATCTGAACATGTAACATTTACATTAGGTATAGCAAGACCATGACCATCTGGTCTTGAATTTAAGCAAAGGTATCATCCATAAGGACGTCAAGGGTATCCGTTGTTATCAACGGTCATTCCTAGTTAGGTTTCTAAATTTCCGTTTTAAAATGGTTGTAATCCTAACTCGGTAATCCCTATGCTGGGTAATTTTAGGACATCAAAGCGTTACTACGCTCTGATACCACTTTTTGTATCCCTTACTTACTGTCTAATTGTCCCGCTCTTCCTACTACTCGCAGCGGAAATACTAATACTACAGCGGGTGATACAACGCCGCTAACCGCCCATACAGCTAGCAAGGCTTACACAACATACGTAACGGTCTGATGTCTAGAGAATACCGAGCTACTAACATTACTTACCAATATAAAATACCATATACTTACAATAGTGATTACCGAGTATCTAAGTACCTTCAATTACATCCTTTCTCAAGTTTACAAAAATTATGAGTTTCAACAACCACTCATCTATACCAATTCATTATCCCTACAATATCCAAAAAGGGTGTACCCCATGGTACACCGGCTAAGCAAAAAGGCCTATAGCCATGTACAACTTGGTACACCTTTCAAAATCCACCAATTACACAAAAATATATCATCTCGATCTCATCATAGTCTTCACCCTTCACGAGCACCTGTAAAATATTAAAAACAGTGCCCCAAGGGGCTCAGCAAAACGCTGTATATAAACTTCGCATATACCGCGTGCTAACTAAGGTACGTAGACTATTTTTTTGGTCGACTATACATGCAGTTCATTTTAGACATGCATACATGCTTTACAAATACAACACATTCATACACAATACAATACACACAACTGAAGACAATACACAAGCTAAACGGGGTTAATCGGATATTCATTACTCTTTTACTCATTACACATTACTTACGCAATCATACTCAAACGATTCTTATTTACTTTTCCATACTTACTTGCTTACTCTAACTTACTTACTTTTACTCATGTTAAGTAGGTATGACCTCCGGGCAGGGACTACACCGTCCCACCACCGGGCTTTAGGTGGCTCACTAATCCAGGATGCTACCCCTTTAAGGGGTTTGGGCCGAAACTATATCGGACTTCTACTCATTCCAATTTACCAATTTACTATGTTAGATTGGTTAGCTTGTTAGGAATTAGTTAGAAGTCCATCACAATATCATTAGGTCACTACAATGTACATCAAACATGCCCACACTTCATTATCATTCATTCATTTCATGAATTATACAAACTAGAGTTTAAGATAACATTCAACAAAGAACAATATCATATAAGCACAAGTAAGCTCAATAATTCTGATTCGTGCGTTTATCTTATTTAGGTGGTCAATTAGCACACAAACACACAAATCAGAGTAGCCAAGGTAGCATACAGGGCATGAGAAGTTCATACCGTTCACCGTTGTACTCGAAACCAACTTTCCTTCGGTGTTCACAATTCAAGTCCTATAATATACATGGAGTGGTATGGTTAATGACTTACTATTGATATAGCTCTTTCTTCTATTAACTTTCCCCTAGGTATACTTACTAGTTCTTACAAGTCTTAAGTGGTTATGAACCCATTTCATACTTTGAGTTTATTTCCTTACTCAACAATGATGTACTTCTATATATATATATATAGTATATTATATACTATATATATACACATGTTTAATATTATTATGTATTATTATTTATTATATATATATATATATATATATATATGACTCGACCGACCTTACCCAGGGTTGGCCCCAAGGTCGGTCGAAGTCAGTGTGTTTCGTTACTGCAAATTCCAGACCCGACTGACCTTGCCAAGACCGGTCCCAAGGTCGGTCCAAGTCAGTGGGTTCTGGTTCTGGCGATTTAAGACTCGACCGACCTTGCAAGGTAGGTCGAAGTCAGTGACTTCTGGTTACTCATTTTTACGACTCTACCGACCTTGGCAAGTTCGGTCCCAAGGTCGGTCGAAGTCAGTAGACTTCCGCCTTTGTAAATCTGGGCTCGACCGACCTTGCCAAGGGCGGTCCCAAGGTCGGTCCAGTCCAGTGGTTTCATTTTTATTTCTGTTTTCAATTCTTCCTTTTACCCATTACTTCCCCAATCTTCCTACAAGTAATCCCACATGTTTTAACACTAATTAAACCTTCTAATTAACCCTAGTCCATCCATTAACTCCTTACTCTTTTCTATACCCATTCACACACAATATTTTCTAAGTTCATTTCAGCACTTATATAAATCCTTCCTAGTTTTGTTTTGCTACAGATTTTGGTTCACACTTCCTCCATTCATAGTTTCCTCTCCTAATGCCATTTCTAAGGTTTACAATGCATTACCTATCTCTCTTATCCTACCCACAACCTAGCTCCATTTAAAAATCTGTTTTCAAAGTGTTTCTCCACTTATTTCTAGTTCTTAAGTGTTCTAGTTCCTAGGTAAAATTTGACATAGTCTCCCCTAAATTTCTACATTCTCACCACATGTTTTATTCACACAATGCTACCCATATCACCTGTTTATCAACAACATCAATATACAACTCTCCAAAACAAATACTAGACATTAACACTCATTTAATTCCTGCACACAACATCTATTTCCATCTAGGTTTTAACAAGTTTTCAAGTGTCTTTTAAAGCTTTAAAACATTTTAGTCTTCTTCCATATTATACTACTACTCAATACCATTTACAATACTCATTTAAAACTACTAAGAATCTGTTACACAATGCATTACAAAAGCTACACAAGTGAGTGTAATGTACCTTGTCTCCTTACTAGTTTTTCCTTCCTTCTTCTTTCCTCTTTCCTTCTTCCTTCCTCTCCTTTCCTCTCTTCCCACCGGTTATAGAGATTCCATCTCTAAAACTACAGCCCATTACATACCACCATTTCAGTACAAACTAACCCTTAAATTATCTTTAAAGCTTTAAGGTATATTTTAAGGTTTAGGAAATGCATTACCTTGCAAGTATGTAGAAGGATTGTAGAATAGCAACAAGAGCAAGATTTCCACTATCCAAAGAAGTCAAAATCGGCTGGGCAAACAAGGTAGAAGAACTCAAGGCTTAGAAATTTCTATTTTGCACATAAGAGCAAGGAATGCTAGTATTTTCAAATTTCTTTTTACCTTAGACCAACAAGGTGAAGGAGAGGCTTCTAATGGTGGTCTTCATCTTCAAAACCAAGAACACCCATGGAGATGAAGTTGGTTGTTTTCGAATTTGGAAAAGAGGGAAATGCTCTCCTTGATGAGAGGATTCCAATGGTACTATTTTTGTAATTTTTAAAGAAGCTTTGAGGGTTCAACAAGAGGAGAGAAGGAGGTGGCTGTGTGGGGTGTTGCAAATCGCCATGGTTGGCGCCCAAGGAGGACGAAAGGAATTAGAGAAAGATAGAGAGTACGTGAGAGATGAGGGGTAGTAGAGAGAGAGTGATATTTGCTTTTTGACTTGCTTTATTGCTTTGTCATGTAGCATATTAGCAACAATTAAAATAAGAGAGGGAGGGAGTAAGGCAGCCGGCTCACACAGCCCTCACAAGGGTTTTAAAAATTTTATTTGCAATAGTGGACACACTAGTTTGGTTTATTTACACTCTCACCCACAACTTCCCGTTTTTTTACAGTTTTTACTATTTTCTCCTTTAATTGATTTTATTGGTTCTAGACCTTCATTAATGTTTATTAATTACTATCTGGTTGACCAAATTATTACGAGTCTATTTGACCCGCTTAAAGTCACGTTTTCCCGGTTTCCTCGAAAAACGCGTTTTAAGGTTCGTTTGTGTTTTAAATCCGTTTTAAGGATCTGTTTTCTCCGGGATTTGTTCCCTCATGATTATTTAGGCATAATTAAGCTTCTAAAATACTTATTAGCCTAATTAATCTCTATTTTTACTTTCGGGGTATTTCACAAATTCCTAACATAAAAAGGTGATTGACATAAGGTTTCATTATAGTATAAAACCATTAGGTCCCGTTCTCACCTAAGATGGAAAAATATCTTTATAAATGCCAGTAGAGTGAGTGTTTTGTCTAGACCTGGCAATTTTGTCAAAAGGTAGGGTTGAGATCAGCTCTAACTCTCATCCCACAAATATATTAAAATATTACAAAACCCTAAAAAAATCAACCCTTTAAAATATCATTACCCAAACCAACCCAAAAACCATGGGTCAAAAATCAGACCCTAACTCAACCCTTTTAAATTCCTTAATCTCTAACCCAACCCATTCAACCCATTTTTTAGAAAGCACTAAACTAATAAATGTCATGCATGGTGGTAAAAATTTAAAAAAATTAAACACGTGGAAATAGACAAAATACCAGTAATGCATGTAATGAGAAACAAATCATAAATTCATACCAAGAACACATGTAATTGAGAAGACTTGTAGCTTTGTTTCGAACGACACTCGCGAATAGAGGGGTGAAGAAAGAGATGCGCCAGAGAAGAAATTAAGATGTAGGGTTCAACCGTTCAAGTGAAGTTTATAGTGTTTTTTTCTAACTAAGAAAGAAAGGTATTAAGATATGAATTCGAGAGTATAGACATTGGGCTTAATTTATGGGTATTATTATTTTAACTTTGGCCCATAATCATATTAAAGTTTTTTTTTTTTTGTTTTTACGTTTATACTAGTTTTATTTATGTACACTAATACTCCCTCATTCTTTATAAATGATTATAAGACGTTTTGATTTTTTGTCCTTTAATTTCCGACACTACCCTTAACTTCTCACTTACAATTCTACTTTTCCATTTACTACAATTTCCAATATAAAAAGTAAAGGCAAAATGTCTACGTTTTTTCACCTTAATTTTGGTGTCTAGAGCTAGAATATCATCTAATTAGAACAATGAAGAGTATAAAATATATTGTTTTTTATTTTATATTTATTATTAATAAAGATATGTTTGGGTTGCATTATAAATTAGACAACAATTAAGGGCTGCGTTCGGCGTGTTATTTGTTGGTAGTTTTGGTCTGGTTGTTTTGGTTGGTTGTTTTGTGGTAGTTTTGCTGGTTGTTTTGTACTGGTTGTTTTGTGGCTGTTTTGAAAACTAGTGTTCGGCAGACGGCGGTTTCGTCTGTCTATTTTGAATAAGTTAGTTTTGTGTGGTGTGTTTAGCATTTTCGTTATTACAATTAAAAATTTATATTACATTTTAAAACAATTTTTATTAATAAAGTTAAAATATATGTAGATATTCAATCATAGCCTTTATAATTATTATTCTTTATTAATATTTTAGTGACAATTAATTTATAATACATATACATATTAATTTATAAATAATTTTTTACATATATTTGAAAAAATAAAGAAATAAACCATTGTATTTAGAGTAAATATATTAGATGTTATATATAAAAATAAAATTTTACGCATTATATATTAGTATTTAATATAACATTTCAAATGTATTAATACTTAAGATTATTTTAATTTTTAATCAAAAAATAATATCATTGAAATGAAAAAGCAATTTTTTATAATAATAAAATAATTGATTGTAAGCGAATATATATAGCTATCACTTATTATTTTTTATTATATATTGTTTAATTATTGATAAAATATTTATTTAAACAGTTAAATAATATATTCTATTCAATTAAATATTATTCAATAAAATTCAAAAACATTAATTTAAATTTAATACTAGATATGTCAAGAAAAAAAAATAATGTATATTCGCATATAAAATTATTCTTTAATTATTAACGGTATAAAAAAATAATAACTTTTATATACCGACAAACCATAATAGTTTGTACAAACATTTTTGTAATTAATTATTACTTAGCAAGTTGAATACTTATAAATTATAATTGATATTTCTGAAATATACTACAAATAGTTTGTACTCTAATAATTTTGATATAATTGAAAGTTTACATCGTAATTTTTATTAGTTTGCTATTTTTCTTGTAGAATATTTTATTAGAATTCATAGATAGTAATAGTTTTAAGAGACTATTTATCCGTATCTAAATAAACAATTTAGAAAAACACTACTAGTTTAAAACTATTATTCTGTATTATTTTCATTAATTTATAATTTAGTATACCAATCTTTATAAAAAACTAAAAATAAAAAAGGGAAAATAAACTAATTTATAATATATTAATCTATATATTTCAATTGTAATTTAATTTTGTGTCAAATTTAATATATAATATCATTTTTAAAATGTAATTATAAATATTGAAAATTTAAAATAATTTATTAAAAATTAATTTTAATAAATTAATTAATATTATTAAAATATTTTCGTCCCCTCAATTACAGTTTTCTGGCTCCGCTTCTGTTTACGGTATTCATTATATTTGCAGCATAAATTGTTGATTGTTTTGTGGTTGTTTTATGCTGGTATATTTGTGACTGTTTTGAAAATTAGTGTTCGGTGATGACGGTTTGGTATTTTTTATCAAAATACCACATTTATACCACATATATACCATGTCCGACTCCGAACACAGCCCAAGATCTTAACCACAAAAATATATGTCAGCTTCGTATTGGGTTTCAAGTTCGGTCAAAATTACCAACTTCATGTTTTGCACATATATAATGTTCATTTTAAGTTTAACCTGTACCCAATGTGCTTATAGACTGTTCTTGATTTATCTGCGCTTTCTTTTGAATCTCCATATGCCGAATCAAGTTATGTTGTGGTTGATGATGTGATTCTGATATACCCAAAAAAAAAAAGTATGGGCGGCCAAAATACATGCTTTCACAGATCACCGGTGGATTGAAAAAAGCTAGTACACCTTTCTTCTCTGATGCAGTGGAGTCCCACCTCACTTTTTACACTATACAATTTCGCGAAAACCAATGCAAATAAATTCACACTCCCGTTCGCCCATCCTCCTCTCAGCAAATAACAAGCACAAAACAAATGGATTCTTTCAAACTCGCATTACCTTCTTTTCCACTCTGCTCCGTTTCAATCGTACTGCTGCTACTCGGACTCTCCGCCTCTACCACTATAAACCCTGATTTTCAGCAGCTGAATGTCATACAATCCATCAAAGAAACCAGGCTCTTCCACCATTCCAACATCCCCGGTCAGAATCAAATTCCCGACGGCAGCAATGATGAAGAAGAATTCGAATTGGTCCTCTCCACTTTATCATCATCACTTGATCAAATCCAAAACCACCGACAAGAACACCACAACGACACTACTACTTATCCCAACCGCCGCCGTCCACCCCTGAAACTCAATCTCATACACAGAGACAAACTCCCAACCACCACTTCCACCACCAACCACACCCACCGTTTCATAGACCGCCTCCACCGTGACACCCAACGTGTCACCTTCCTCACTCACCTCCTCACCCCATCGTCCACAATACCCACACAAACCCTCCTCAACAACTCTACTCCCCAACCGCATTCTCCTCTGATATAATCTCCGGCATGGACCAAGGCAGCGGCGAGTATTTTGTCCGTGTCGGAATCGGCTCCCCTCCAAAACCACAATACATGGTAATCGATTCCGGCAGCGACGTCGTCTGGGTACAATGCCAACCCTGCAATCTCTGCTACCCTCAATCTGACCCTCTTTTCGACCCATCAAAATCCAATTCCTTCACTCGTATCCCCTGCCCCACTCCCCTCTGTCACCAGCTCCAAACCTCCGCGTGCAGTTCCGACCGCACTTGCCTCTACTCCATCCTCTACAACGATGGATCCTACACTAAAGGCACACTCGCACTCGAAACCCTTACTATCGGTTCAACTCGTGTCCACAACCTCGCTATCGGGTGCGGACATCGTAACCGTGGAACAATGTTCATCGGCGCCGCGGGACGAATCGGGCTCGGTGGGGGGTCAATGTCTTTAGTCGGTCAATTAGGCGGTCAAAGTGGCGGCGCTTTACTTACTGTCTCGTTAGCCGTGTGGTGGGTCGTCTAAATCCTCCACCGCTCTCTCGTCTTTGGTCGGGAATCACTCCCGTCGGTGCTGCGTGGGTCAGTCTAATCCGTAACCCGCAAGCTCCCACGTTCTACTATATTGGACTATCCGGTCTCGGTGTTGGCGGTACTCGTCTCTCAATCCCGGAATCTATCTTCACAATGTCGGATTCCGGGGACGGTGGGGTGGTTATGGATACTGGGACGGCGGTGACAAGGTTCCGGAGGAAGCGTATGTTGCCTTCCGGGATAAGTTTGTGGAACAGACGGCGCAATTGCCTAGGGGTTCGGGATTGTCTATATTTGATACGTGTTATGAATTGGGAGGTATGTGTCTGTAAGAGTGCCGACGGTGTCGTTTTACTTTAAGGAAGGGTCAGTGTTGACTTTGCCGGCGAGGAACTTTTTGATTCCCGTGGATGATAAGGGTACGTTTTGTTTCGCGTTTGCGCCCTCCGGTTCGAGGTTGTCGATTGTTGGGAATATTCAGCAGGAAGGAATTCAGATTTCGATTGATGGGTCTAGCGGGTTTTTGGGGTTTGGGCCCAATGTTTGTTGAGGTAGTAGTGGTAAGTGAATTTTTAAGGAGATACTAAGTATATAATTAATATTGTGTTATAAATAAATATATTTATGGTGAATCTTATGTGTTAGGGTTTCTTTATGTACTCTATATAAATAGTGGTCTTGTATACTTTTGGTATAAGAATGAATATCAGGTGTCTCTCTATCTCGTCTCACACTACATGTAACACCCCACTCGATAAACTTGTAATAGTCACTCTCGTAATAATCACTCTCGTAGCATAATTAGAGATGTCTCACAGTGGAAGTTAAACTATTAATCATCACTTGGATGTTACATGCCATTACTCGCCCATGCGAGTAACGAAGCATAACCGAAATATAACAAATTCAACAACAACTAACCGCAGTGATGAATGAGATATTTACTATAACATCCTATACACAACTTAATGACTATGACAAGTGAACACTTAGAGAATTCCCGGATTACAACATACTAACATGAATTAATCCTAGAAGCGTAATAAAAGTCGAGGTCATCTACCCACGATCCCGCACTCCGACGTCAATCATCTCCCTGAAAAATAAAATATCGGTACCCATGGAGGGCTCAACACTTGGCCGAGTATGTTAAACTATGTTGTCCTAGACCCTTTAGGTCACTTAGGTGAATTAGCTATCTCAAAAAGTTGATTACATGCTGGTTCATTTTACAGTTTATATAGACAGCGGTAAATGACATACATAAGCATCTAGCATTCCATCAATGAAACGGTACATATGCCACATACAATACTCAACGATCAAAATACAATACACAACATACAGTTTACAACACACATTATTCGAACCCGTAATTATTTCCACTAGGATAATCGTAGTATTTCCTTTAAATTATGTTAGTCGCCATTAAGTTTTACTCTCAATACCAATGGGCGTCATGTTAGGACAACCCGTAAATAACCTTACTAGACAGTAGTCCTCCCGTACACAGAAGGTGCTCATTGCCAAGGATCATTCGATCCCGGGACTTCCACTTGCCTAATAAAGGCGTCCATGAATGGCCGAAGCCGTGTGCCAAGAGCGGTACCCTGATCCAACAGTCTATCTAGGCCCATCGGAATATAAAGGGAGTCGGTCCGGTACAGACGATATACTCCGGTGATCACCAATGCGTAACCAACTAGTCGAAGACCAATTGGGATTTCCATATCATATACCATAAACAACACTCTCCAATATGTGATTAATTCTTAATCAACTACCCTAAGTTAGGGCTGTCAATTTTGACACGAACCCGAAATCCGACCCGAAATCCGACACGCTAAAACGCAGGTTTGGGTTGCAATTTTCAACTCGAAAGTATTTTCGGGTCGGGTTCGGGTTGGGTCACTAAAATCCCGGGTCGGTTTCGGGTTCAACCTATCAACCCGATTTTAACCCGTAAGCTGAAAAAATTTATTAAAAAAAATAAAAAGAAAATCCTACTTCGCAGATCCGTCTCTATTCACTAACCTAGGTTTCTAATTCTAATTTCACAGACCCGTCTCTGTTTCAACTTCCAAGCCGCGTTCCTTTTCCTTCACTCAGGCACTCACGCCAGACTCCATCGTCCCCGACCTCCATCGTCCCCGACCTCCATCGTTCCATTCTATCCACTTACGCCAGACCAGACCACTTCCACTTGACTCCATACTCGACCAATCGACCTCGCCAGCCCCGTCCCTCCCTAGTCCACTACTGCACAACGACAACGGTACTCCCAATCCCATTCACGCATTGCATAGGTTGAAAGTTGTTGATTTGTATAGTAGTGCTACATAAACGTTTTTCTTTTAGATATGATTGGGGTTTTTGATGTTTCCATGGTTTCTGTAAAAAAAAAAAAGAAGCTTATCATTTTGTACCCGTGAGTGTTGTTCTGAGGAATCTAGATTTTCAAGGTCTTTTTCATTTTACTTTGAGTTCTCCCAATTTGTTCAACTTTTTTGTAAGTTTACTTGGGTCAATACTGTTTCGGGCTTGTATATCCTTCTTTCTTTAAGCGATATGCTGCTACGTTTTCTGATATCTGATTAAGGATACAAGCTCTAGTTGTTATTGTTTTGCTGCTTTAAACATGGTTGTTACAGCAGTAAAATATTTTGAACAATGCTCTGATTTTTTTCTGTTTTGTGTTGCATGTTATCAATGTTGTGTGGTTCTTGTTGCTGTAAATGTTGTTGTTGGCACATTTTATATGTGTCTTGTTGCTGTCAATGTTCTTGTTTCTGTTTGAGTATCATTTGGTGAATGATTTGTGAGCACTTCTATTTAATGAAGTGATGTTGGCATCTTTTATATGTGTCTTGTTGTTGTCAATGAACTCTTGATTGGTAGATGAATAGAGTGATATCTTGTTGATTAATTTTTACTCTATCCCTGTGATGTAAATGAATCATTATGTTTGGTTCAAATAGTTTTTCCTTAATTTCTAGAACAAGTATAATATCTTTAGCAAGTCTAAACTACTAATATGGGAGTGAAATGCCATCTTCTCATTTTCATCTGATTAAGTGTAAGATATCTAATAAGGATGATCAGATGGTGTCCCATAAGTGCCTTAAATGCGTTCATATCCTATACCCATGTCGCAGGCTAAAATTCTTGAACGAGCATGTTAGAATGAAGTTCTTATTTTGAATTGTAGTATTTTTGCTAATTATATGGACTACAATTCCAGTTGAAAACAATGACATACTGGAGATGCTTATAAGAGTACATACTGGCGCGACGAGTTGTGAGTGGGAGTCCCATGTATTGCTAATTTACTATTGGAATTATTATTTTTTCTTTGCAAATTATATGGTTAAAATGGTGTGAGTGGGAGTCCCATGTATTGCTATTCTTGTTTCTCACAGGATGTGGTGCTAAGGAGCAAACTTGTATACTGAAGTGTTGTTGCTTAATTTTTTTGAAGTGGTGTTGCTGTTCGGGTTGAAGTGGTGTTGTTAAGCAAACGTTGAAGACTTAAAGTGCTGCTGCTGCTTGGTTGAAATGGAGATGGTAGCTGGAATGTTTAGCTATAGAGTTAGGAATTGTTTTTGATCTGAAATGACAACAGATAGTTATGTATGGAAAGCACAACACTAGTTCAACATATGTAAGGAGTTTATTTGTTTCTGTATGGTAGCTGGAATATGGGGTTTGTTCATATGAGTTTGTTAAAAATTTGCATGGTATTTATCTGTTTAAAATCCTGATTCAAGTTTTATATTTAAGTTAACTTCGGGTTATTTTCGGGTTAATTTTGGGTTTGGGTTACGGGTCCATTTTGGGTTCGTGTAAAACAGGTCGGATTCGGGTTGGGGTATGCATAGCAGGTCGGGTTCGGGTTGATCATATCTAACCCATTTCGGGTTTGGGTCGGTTTCGGGTTGAACATATAGTTGAGCAGGTCGGGTTTGGGTTGAGGTCAACCCGACCCAAAACCTGAAATTGACACCCTACCCTAAGTAAAGTCTTAGGTCATGAACAAGTCATTACCATTACAATCACCTTTGAAGTCTTATATACTTCCCTAGAAATGATCTAGGTTATATTCATGATCGAGTGTAAAGCTCTAGAGACTGGGGATCCCGAGTCTCATTCCTAAGTGTTTTACTTAGGTTGATTAGGAATAAAGTTCTAGAATATTAGTATTCCAATCACATGAGAAGTCATAGTAATATTGTCCGAAGACGTCGCGCACAATAATAATCACGTAACAAATCAAGGAATTAATCCACACAACATGCATAGCACACATATCACTCTTATCATTTAGCCAAACAATACCCGAACCCGAGGCTTCCCTCAGGGGTTCAGACCACATAATCCAAGATATCGTACACCGCCGAACGCTTGCGTGATAACTCCCGCGTAGTCTCTAGCGCTCACAATGCTCGTGTCTACCTACTCGTACCTCTGGTACATAAGTTGTTCTTATATCAGTATACATATATAACTCGAATTTACTTAATCATCCTAGGTAAAAACCCTTACTCCCATCCCGTAGCTAACCCTTGGTTGATCTCTTGTTCAACTCGATGTTTGTTAGCCTTAGGGATTTAGATTTTGACTACTCATTATAGTTTACGAGTACGTAATTATTGCTACGATATAATACTTATCACATGAAAGTTTCGTTCACAACTTGTTTATGTATTGTCAAGTCGCACGCATACGGGAATAATGTTACGTGCACGCATGCATGACATTTAAACATTTCATCATACGAACGAATTCACGTAGTTATATTTATGTACGTGCGCGGCATTTACGTATATACAAGTACACATATTGTAATTGTTGTTATACATTGTCATTTGCCCACCCTTTTATATGCATGGAATACGCTATGCATTTGTATATGGTATAATGACGTCGTCGTTATTTTCACGTTCCTACTTGTAATTGTATAATCCCGTATGTAACTTTTATTCATATTATACCCTCATGCCATGTCATAAATCCCATGATATAAATTATAGAGTTCTTTTTATATATCCAACCATACAATATACTTCAAATTCTCCAATTTAACCCATCATTTTATGTAAATGCTTATAATGCATATTTAATTCTTACTAACTCCCTTATAATATATCCTTCCATACTTAAACATAATGTCACATTATATCCCAAAAATTTATATTATATTCTGTCCATGTTTTTAAAAATTCCCAATACAACCTAAGTACTTTTGGTAATTCTAATATTCATCCCATTCCTTTTTGTCTATTTACAAAATCAACCCATATATTATAACTACTACCTTTCTAACCTTATTAATTTATAAACTAAGGTTTCCAAACATTACTATATACATATGATATGTATATAATTTTCGAACAACACTTATATTTTTCTGGAAATTCTTATGTCATCCCATATGTTTGTTTATTTACAAAACCACCCCATATTTCATACTTGTTATATTATTAACCTCATTAATTTATAACCTAAGGTACCTCAACATTGTAATATACATACATATGTATATATTTACTGATAACCCCCCAGATTATTCAATTTCATTTGTCCACCACATTCCCTCATAATTACATTATAACCCCCCTTTTTTATAACCTTCCATTTAATTACTTAGGACCTTATATTGTACATCTCAATTATTTAAACCTCATTTTAAACCCAAACTCACCGAAATTACAAGCTGACCCCCAAGGTCTTTAAATTCCGTTTTTATACCCAATGTTTCAGTAATTAAGTTTTATACCCATAAGTTTTATAATTGTTACACCATAATACCTAAACCATATATTATAAATCTTAATTAATTTATATCATTAGCTAACCCCAAAAATCCTCTAAAATTCCCAACAACCCCATAGGTTCTAATATTCACATTTTAATCACTATAATTTCGATAATCACTCAAATACCCCTAATCTTCTTATAATTATTGTTTTTGACTTAATATTTCTGAAATACCCCGTAATTAAAAATAGTGATTAATTAGGCTAATAAGTATTTTAGAAGCTTAATTATGTCTAAATAATCATTAGGGAACAAATCCCAAAGAAAACGGATCCTTGAAACGGATTAAAAACACAAACGAACCTTAAAGCACGTTTTTCGAGGAAACCGGGAAAACGTGACTTTAAGCTGGTCAAATAGACTCGTAACAATTTTGGTCAACCAAACAGCCATTAATAAACTTTAATGAAGGTCTAGAACCAATAAAATCAATAAAACGAGAAAATAGTAAAAAACTGTCAAAAACAGGAAGTTGTGGGGTGAAAGCATAAATAAACTAAACTAGTGTGTCCCCTATTAGAAATAAAAATCAAAAAACTGTAGGAAGTGATGAGGGGGCCGATTTTATATGCTCTCTCACTCTTTTAATTTTCCTAATGCACTAGTGGACAAACTAATAAAGTA
Organism: Limonium bicolor; assembly: GCA_023374045.1. Classification (NCBI taxonomy): domain Eukaryota; kingdom Viridiplantae; phylum Streptophyta; class Magnoliopsida; order Caryophyllales; family Plumbaginaceae; genus Limonium; species Limonium bicolor. The sequence goes on from CM041781.1 coordinate 98,204,467, forward strand.
ACCTCTTACTTTATTCTATTCTCTCTCCTACTCCCCTCATTTCCTCACCTCACTCACGTACTGCACTCCCCTCTCTTTCTCTGATTTTTCTTCTTCCCAACAAGCTCTCCAATGGCGACTTTGAGAAACCAAAACAGCCCCTATATTATCTCCTCTTGTTAAGTACTCAAATCTCCACCAAAAATCACCAAAATTGTATCATTGTCTTCATCTCATCAAGGAGAACACTACTCTCGTTTCCAAATCCGAAAACAACCAACTTCATCTCCATGGGTGTTCTTGGTTTTGAAGATAAAGACCACCATTAGAAGCCCCTTCTCCACCTTGTTGGTCTAAGGTAAAAAGAACTCCGAAAAACTAGCATTTCTAAATCTCATTTGCTAAATAAGAAATTTCTAAGTTTGGAACCTCTTATTCTTTGTTCCCAGCCGATTTTGGCTTCCTTGGAGGAGTAGAAATCTTGCTTTTGTGCTGTCCTAAGCTTCATCTACACCCTTGCAAGGTAATGCATTTCCTAAACCCTAAAAACTTACCTCAAAGCTTTAAAGATGATTAAGGGTTAGTTTTAATTTAGAATGTGTATAATCAATGGGATGTAGCTTGAGAGAATTGAATCTCCATAACCGGTGGAAGAGAGGAAGGAAAAGAAAGAGGAAAGAAAGAAGAAAGAAGAAGGGAGGAAGAACTAGTAAGAAAACAAGGTAATTACACTCATCCTTGTGTAGTTTTTGTAACAGATTTTGTAGTTTGAAATGAGTAATGTAAATGGTATTGAGTAGTGGTATAATGTAGGAATGGACCAAACTGTTTTAAACCTTAAAAGAAAATTGAAAACTTTTATAAACCTTAAGAAAGGAAAAGGTGTATGTGCAGGAATTTAATGAGTATTTAAGGTCTAGTATTTGTGTTGGAGAGTTGTGCATTAGTATTGTTTATAAACAGGTGATATTAATGAGAAATGTGAGTGAAAATAATGTGGTGAGAATGTAAAAATATAGGGGAGACTATGTCAAATTTTACCTAGAACTACAACACTTAAGAGCTAGAAACAAGGAGAAAACATATGCTTGAAACAGATTTTAATGGGACTTAGTAGTGGGTAGATTAGGAGATGATTAGTGCATTATAAGCCATAAGAATGACATTATAAGAGGGAGCTATAGAAAGGAGAAAGTGAGGATCAAAATCTGTATGTAACACCCAACCCGAAATCCAATAACCTGTACGACGATCACCCAAATAAACATAAACTGCAGCGGAAATAAATACAATAACCGGGCGGTATTACAATGCCGTTGGCCACCCTTGTGACCAACAAGGCTAACTCCAAATACAATCTCCAAAAGTCACGGTTTGAATACGAATACAATCCGAGATACTAGGAATCAAACTCAAAGGTACAATAATTAAGTAAAACAAATAACTAGTGATAAACTCCCATGGCTTGAACTACCCCACCTACACGGTGTGGTATACTCTTCAACTTCAGGTACCTGAAAAATGGGGGTGCCCCAAAGGGGCTCAGCAAAAAATGCTGGTATGGAAAACATGCAGCCCATCGTCTACCGGGCCACACCAACTACTTTGTCGTATACATGCAGTTCATTTTTTTGTAAAGCTGTAAACAAGCATAGTATGATAATAACAAACATTCATACAAGGACAACAATGTTACATAAAACAAGACTTCAGAAGGTCAAGTTAGATGAACTGTAATCATTTGATAGTTTTTCGGGTCCACACAGTGGGACTGACAGATGCATAAGAGTATGTCAATATAGTGAAGGTATAGTGACCTCGTTATAGAGAAAGGTTGGGTAATTAGTCCCTCAGAAGATAACGTAGTTAACTCTTGTACTTAGAAAGGTAGGAATCGAACCTCGAGAGGAATAAAGTCTTCCTCCCCACTTGTACTGTTCCGGTACGCAGCCGGTGGATGACATGGTGCACCCAAAACTCCCGTCGCGACGTAAATTGAATAGGAGACGACCTGAGACAGGTACAACTCCTGTAGCATGCATGGCCAGATCCAACTGGGCTCCTCGTTCTCGTAGTATAGAATGTTAGGTGTCATACAAGAACATTAATCAAGAAACAATGTGTTTTGTCAGTTATCACGTTTAGGATAATGACGTTTGTTATAAAGTGAAGTTAGTGAGAGACTTGAGTACAAGTTCTCGGTATAAATAAAGCGCAGGTATTTAGTCCACTGGTATAGTAGTGTTTGTATGCGTGGGACATACACGTGTAGTTAACATCATTCACACATAAAATAATACAACAGTGCACAAGAGTAATCAACATTTTTCATTAATTATCTTGGTCGTTATTTCAAACAACAGATAGCACACAAGCCGGTGTAATCCGGTAGAAAACAGGTTGCAAGAATCCCATACCATTCACCGTAGACTGTACTTGTTTAGTTCCCGGTCAACGTCTGGTCAAACAAAGTCCTAGAATAGGATTAACTGAGAGGGTTAATTTATGTTACCCTTATATAATAATTTTATTGGATCATTCAACGAATTTCGTATTTGTTATTTCATGTGAGGTTTATTTCTTTTAATTACCCATGATTTAATGTATAACTTATTTGTTATTCCTTTTTTATTTATTTATAAATCCTTTAATGTACATATATGTATTTATTTTATATATTTGTTATTATTTTTAATTGTCTAGATGACATATCAACTTATAATTTCTTAACTATATTTATATGCCATACATGGACATAAAATTCTTATAGTTTTTATTATTCCTCCTTTAACCATAAATTATAATTATTGGTTACCTTTAATTTCCTTATAACTATATAAGTCATAGTTTTATCTTCATAATTCCTTTAATCAAATTATTTCTTCTAATTCCTCCAAATATCCATATAGAACCTATATTTATTTAAATCTAAATTCTTACCCTATATTTCGGTTATTTACAAAAACAACAAAATTATATTCTTATTTTTATATCAAAATTCTAATCTAGTATTATATAGTTTTAATTTCTTATTTAATTAAATTACAAAGCCACCACCAATATTTTGGTATATAGCTTTTAAATATTATAACTTTCGAAAATTACAACTTAGCCCCTCCAATTCTCGGCCTATGTATATATATATTTCTATAATTACAATTTAGCCACACAATCTTATAATCTTTACATAATGCCTTATAGACTATAGTTTAATTTCAATTCTCCACAAATGCCTTCAACAAAATCCTTGGGGGGACTTCTTAACGCTCCTTTTTGCCCCGGAGTGTTCCGATAGCCCGGGAATTATGTCACGAGTTGATATAACCCCATATAACTCAATGTAACACCTTAAAATATCATTATTGACTATAAACAATGTTTATAAACACTTGGAACTCATAGTGACAAATTATTTCCCAAAAATGTCCTTAGAGCACAAAAATGCACTTTTCGGGTACCGAAAAGTCGTGTTTTACACATTTAACTTGTAGAATTCATTAGCCACGAGTTTATAACATTAAAAGGACATAAGTTTACTATATTAATCAGGCAAGACCCATGGTGAATCACCACATCTATTCCTGCCGAATTTAGCTCCAAAATTCCATGATTTTCAAGCTTAAAAGTCCTTTACTTACCTAATATTACCACATTGTCAAACTTGGCCTTATTCTCAAGTCTTGGCCGGTTGTCCCCTGTCCCTTGACACTCATTTTCAACAAAGATCTCCACTGATTAAGGCCTTATACAATTCCACCTTCTCTTTTGACTATAACACCTACTTTTCACCTAACTTTGAAAGCTTCACAAACTTGTCTCTTCCTCCCCCATTCTAAGTGCCGATCTGGTCCTTCTTCCTCCCTCTGTTCACGCCACTCTCCTCCCCTTCCAGACCTTCAAGCTTCCATTGGTAAGAGCTCTCAAACCTTAAGTTATTCTAGTTATACTTTAACACCATTTTCTAGCTTATATTCGGTTCTTTGCTCCAAGGAAGTTCTTGTAATTCATCCCATTGATCTAGATCAACATCAATAATCATTCAAGCTAGGAATTTCGTGTCTAATCAAAGGGAACACTTAAGAAAGGTTCTTGAAGGCTTAAGGTAAGAAAAATACCTTAAAACATCATCTTCTTCCAAGATAAGTACATGGCCGATTTTTCCTTGCTTTCTCTTCTCCATTAACTTCAATTTCTCCATGGTTTGACAAGGTATTCACCCCTACTCATTCAAGGCGTGAGCCTACACCAAATTCCCTAAGGTAAATCTTTGATTTCTAAGGTTTACAAGAGTTATTTCTAAGTTATAAGCTTAGATCTCTTCAAGAGCTAATTGATTTCTCTTCTCCTTGTCAAGGCCGAAAATACATTGTTCTTGAACTCCATTTTGAGTCACCAAGGTAAATCCTAATCTTTTATATAAATTATATACATAATACCTTAGTAAATTCCTTAAGGTTTATTTGGGAATTCAAGGTTAACTTGAGGTATCCTTGTTCTAATATTCAAGGCACCTACAAAGGAGTGTAGATCAAGGTTGTGTGGCCAAAGATCTAAGGAGAAACCAAGAGGAAATCAATTACTAAGAGAGTAAGTAATTTATTCAAGCATATATATGTAGATCTATGGTTTAAACTATGTTTTATACATTAAACCGTTAATTATCATTTTATAAAATTAAAGCCGAAATTAAGGAGGATTTAATTATATGTTTTGATAAATTAAAGATGGAATTAAGGTTTAAAATTGATTTAAGGAGTTTTAAGGTAATTAATTGGCTAAAAATATAATTGCCGAAAATATAAGGATTAATTTGGTGTATTATAGCTTAATGCTATGTATTAAGGTTTAAAATATTTGGATAATTTAATTAGGTATTTTAATACATGAGATATTAAGTTTATAAGTTTAAGGGTAAAATATGTAATTTACCAAAACTTGGTGGGCAAATTAAATTAAAGCCGTGAGGTATATATTAGATTAGGTGAATTTTGATATAATATAAAGTATAAACTTATATTTTGAATTTTGGGTAAGTTGAAAATAATTACTAGTGTTTAAATGACTAGTTTAAAAAGTTATGTGGTAAAAATCTAATTTTTAGAAGTTATGGGAATATATAGTAGATAGCCGAAAGTATTATGTGTCATTGACATAATTATGATATAATATAAGGTTAGGAATTAAGTTTATGAATTTTAGTTAAATTAAACAAGTGTTAAATTAACAATTTATAAAGTTTGGGGCTATTTTGTAATTTATAAAACTTATTATGAAAAATTGGAGTTTAATATGGGGCGGAACCATAATTAGGAGAAATATAATGTACACTTCCGAAATTTAGAGGGATTAAATAATTAAAACTATAGTTTATAAGACATTATGTAAAGGTTATAAGATTTTGAGAATAAATTGTAATTATAGAAAGAATATATTAAGGCCGAAAGTTTGAGGGGCCAAATTGTAATTTTCGAAAGTTATAATGTTCAAATATTATAACCGAAATATTAATGGTGGTTTTGTAATATAATAATAAGAATTAAAACTATATAATATAATGAGATTAGAGTTTAAATGTAAAGTTTATGAATTATTATGGTTATTTTGTAAAACCAAAATAAGGTAAGTATTTAGATTTAAAAATATAGGTCCTATGTGGATATTTGGAGGAATTAGAAAAAGAATTTTGATTTAAGGGATTATGGAATTAAAACTATGGCTTATATAGTTATAAGGAATTTAAAGGTAACCAATAAATATTATTATGGTTAAAAGGGAATAATAAAAACTATAAGAATATTATGTCCATGTATGGCATATAAATATAGTTGAGAAATTATAAAGTTATTACATCTAGACAATTAAAACATGTAACATAAATAGTACATGAATAAAATATACATATAATGCATTAAAGGATTTATAAATAAATCAAAGGAATAACAAATAAGTTATACATTAAATCATAAGGTAATTAAAAGAAATTACCACACTATAAGTTATTCATTAAGACTATATAAATTGGAATATATATAAACACCTTAATTATCAATGAGGTTAAGAGGTTAAAGAAACTATCTAAGTATGAAGAAATAAACCTCACATGAAATAACAAATATGAATTGTTGAATGATCCAATAAAATTATTATACAAGGGTAACATAAATTAACCCTCTCAGTTAATCCTAATATAGGACAATACTTGACCAGACGTTGACCAGGATATATTCAACTGCAATCTACGGTGAACGGTATGGGATTCTTGCAACCTGTTTGCTACCGGATTACACCGGCTTGTGTGCTATCTGTTTTTGAAATAACGACCAAGATAATTAATGTAAAATGTTGTATTACTCTTGTGCACTGTTGTTATTTTATGTGCGTGTTGATGCTAACTGTACATGTATGTCCCACGCATACAACACTTACCAGTGGATTAAATACCTGTGCTTATATACCGAGAACTTGTACTCAAGTTTCTCACTAACTTCACTTTACAACAAACGTCGTTATCCTAAACGTGATAACGACATACACATTGTGTCTTGCTTAACATCCTTGGTTGACACTAACAATTCTATACTACGAGAACGAGGAGCCCAGTTGGATCTGGCCATGCATGCTACAGGAGTTGTACCTGTCTCAGGTCGTCTCCTATTCAATTTACGTCGCGACGGGAGTTTTGGGTGCACTCTATGTCCACTCACCGGCTGCGTACCGGAACAGTTCAAGTTAAGAGGAAGACTTCAATTCTCTCGAGGGTTCGATACCCACCTCTTTTAAGTACAGGAGTTAACTACGTTATCTTCTGAGGGACTCATTACCCATCTCTTTTAACAAGGTCACTATACCTTCACTATATTGACATACTCTTATACACCTGTCAGTCCCATTGTGTGGACCCGACTATTATCAATGATTACAGTTCATCTAACTTGACCTTCTGAAGTCTTGTTCTATGTGACATTGTTGTCCTTGTATGGATACTTGTTATTATCATGTGATGCTTGTTTACAGCTTTACAAAAATGAACTGCATGTATTCGACAAAGTAGTTGGTGTGGCCCAGTAGCCGATGGGCTGCACGTTTTCCATACCAGCATTGTTTGCTGAGCCCCTTTGGGGGCACCCCCATTTTTCAGGTACCTGAAGTTGAAGAGTTACCACACCGAGTGTAGGTGGGGTAGATCAAGCTATGGGAGTTTATTACTAGTTATTTGTTTTACTTTTATTGTACCTTTGAGTTTGATTCCTAGTATCTCGGATTGTATTCGTATTCGGACCGTGACTTTTGAGATTTGTATTTGGAGTTAGCCTTGTTAGTCACAAGGGTGACTAACGGCATTGTAATACCGCCCGGTTATTGTAATTTAAGTTTTATTGGGAGCAATTGTCGTTCAGGTTATTAGATGTCGGGTTTGGGTGTTACAAAAAGTGGTATCAGAGCGTAGTTACGCTCTGGATACAAGAATACACCGAGATTAGGATTTCTAAAGCTTTAGGTTACGGGTTGAGAGATAGTATAGAAAGAGTTTAAGTTAGTTTTACTTAGACTACTATCCAAGACCAAGATTGTGACCACAGTATCTAATATACATCAACATCCTGCAGATGTCAGGAAGAGGTGGACGCCGCGGACAGACAGGAGGAGTCGCCTGTCAGGCTGGCTGATATTGCTACTTTGATAGCCAAGCATTTGCACAAGCGGGAGTTGCACGCAGCAGCAGCAGCAACCTCCACCACCACCACCCAGAGAGAAGGATTGGGTGAAGAGTTTGGCTGATCTCAGGCCAACTATTCAAGGACAGACTGACCCACACTTGGAGACTTATATCATGGAGATGGAAACAGCATTTGAGACACTCGCCGTCCCAGCTAGGGAAAAGTGAGGCTCGCTGCCTTTTACTTGAAAGATGCAGCAAGGGATTGGTGGAATATGGTGAAGGCCGACCACCTGGACGATCCAGCTTTCACTTGGGGAGCCTACACCGCACTACTTAGGGGCAAGTACTACCCGGCCCACACCAGGATGGTGAAGACTAGGGAGTTTGACGCGCTGGAACAGACTGGAAAGATGACCGTGGATGAATACTATGCAAAGTTTACTTCACTACTCCGACTACTACCCGGATTAGGATACTCGGACCAGATTTTGGTCGACCGGTTCTATGGGGGACTGAGTCCTCGGCTCCAGTTTGGGATGGGACCAGTCATTCCCACCAGCTTACAGGTAAAACAGGGAGAAATATAAACCAGTTGGAATTTTATTACCTACTATACTCCGTCATGGGAGATTTGGAAACTGATACCTTGAGATTTCAGGAATGTTACCATGCTGCCTCCGTTGTGGAGATCACATGCAAAAGAAGGGATGCTTTGAGCTCCCAAAAGAGAAAGGACGGGCCTGGCGGCGAGATGCCAAGCAGGGAAACTCCAACAGAAGGAACAAACCCTTTCAAAAGGCCAGGGGTCCTATCAAGGGAAGGGGAACCAGACTACTGGGAACCCCCAGTCAGAACCTACGGAGCAGCAAACTCACAGAAAACCTACCCATCTAAGGGTAGGCACTCTAACCAAGCAGTTAAATTTGAAACTTATGTGATTACTTCAGTACCGTTGGAATATGTAATTGACCTCGATTGTATTAGGTTCTGGACATGGCTCAAACACGGGCCAGAGGTTTGTCCGCCACTTCAACTGTAGACAATGTGGAAAGGATCACCCCGGCGTGGACTGCCAAGGGGAGAAAGTCCAGTGCCGCCACTGTCAGATATGGGGCACCGAGCCTTCGAGTGCATTAAAACCCGGAGAGCAGGAACTACCGCCCGGGAGCAAAGGCAAACACCGGCCATAAGAGTGGAGCCAGTGATACTCGCCCTCCACCAACCAACCAAGCTCAGGGAGCTAAGGGCAAAGGCCCAGCATCGGGACCCGCCCTGCATGTTATGGACCGCTCAGATGAAGCTGGTACTTCTACCAACCCAGGTATTTCTAAACCCATACGAACATGTCATTGAGCAGTGAATGTTGTGAATGAGTGCTTGCATGCCTTAAGTGCCTAATTGAGTAGGAAAGAACTAATAAGACTCACTAGTAGAATTTTAAACCACGTAGGAAGCTATAAGATATGCTTTCCTATCCCCTCACCGCCCTCCCTGGAAGAAAACATTATCAAAGCACAAGAACCAGCGAACGAACAATGTAAGGTTATCCAACCAGGTTTGATACTACTCAAAGGATACCTAACCGGAAACACAAATTGCAATCATCAGAAGATGTCAAGAACTGGGAGCAGGACCAGGAGGGTTCTACACTCCCGAATTTCCAGGAGGATCAAAAATGAAGCTGAAAGATGATGTGCTTAGGAAAGGATTGGAATCCTTACTCAAAGACCTACCAGGATACAAGAATGGAGATGGAGCGCAAGTACCAAAAATCCCAGAAGAATTTTTACAAATTGTGGAACAAGCAGTTAATACAGCTCAACAGTTAGAAGAAGATCCAGTTCCCAATCTAAGGGCTGATCTATGTATCATCAACTTCTATGAAGAAGGAGGCCGCTTAGGACTACACCAGGACAAGGATGAAACACAAGGGTCCCTCGATCAGGGGATACCAGTATTGTCTTTGTCAATTGGAGATGACGCAGAGTTCCTTATGGCGAGCAGAAGCGTGTGGACCTTGCGAAGAAAATCATATTGAAGTCAGGAGATGTTTTAATAATGGGTGGAAAGTCAAGATTGCTATACCATGGAATTAAAAGGATTAAAATGAACTCAGCACCTTCGACAGTGATAAACGCCACCCACATGAAACCAGGAAGATTAAGTTTGACTTTTAGAAAATACTAGCATTGTAATTGTCTTTAGACATCTGAAAGAAGATCATCTCATCAATGAAGCATTATTGTTATGAAAAGTGAATGTCTTTCGACCTCCATCATATGTCAAAGTACTTACCCAGATTCTGTTGTTAGGTTGTGCTAAGGAGACGGAAGGTGCCTTAAGTATACTTACTGAGGAGGAGGCCAGCAAGGGCGGCACGATCCTCACTGGTACCTTTCCTGTCAATGGAGTGGCTGCATCAGTACTGTTCGACTCCGGAGCCTCACATACTTTCGTTTCGCCTTCGCTTGCGGGGAAGTTGGGGCTAGACGCTGTAGAGTTACCTGATTTTAAGGTGGCACTCCCGTCTAAGGAGAAGGTCAGTTGCACTCGCCTTTATAGAGGAGCCACTATCCGTATTAAGGAGGAGGAATTTCCCATTGACCTAATTGAGTTCAGAGGCTAGGATTCGACGTTATAGCCGGGATGGATTGGTTGGGGCGGCACAGAGGCCGCATCCTTTGTGCAGAGCAGACTGTTACTTAAGAGCCCATCAGGAGTGACAGTGTCTTACCGCCAGAGCCCTAGAGCACCATCAATAAAAGTGATATCTGCTATGTCCATGTACAAACAAGTCAGGAAGCAGAAGAAGTATATTTATGCTATGTTCAGGATGTAGAGCACGACCCAGATTTTGATCCAGATATGCCAGTGGTGTCAGAATTTCCGGATATTTTCCAAAGGAACTTCCAGGCTTACCGCCATCCAGAGAGGTAGAGTTCTCCATCGAATTACTACCAGGTACCGGTCCCATAGCTAAGGCACCGTACCGTATGGCACCAGCAGAGATGGCTGAGTTGAAGGAACAGTTGAAGGATTTATTAGACAAGGATACATACGACCTAGCGTATCGCCTTGGGGAGCACCAGTTCTTTTTGTGAAGAAGAAGGATGGAAGCCTTCGGTTATGTATCGATTACAGAGAGCTTAATGCAGTGTCAGTGAAGAACAAATATCCACTACCACGAATTGACGATTTGTTTGATCTAAGAGGAGCAAAGGTGTTTTCAAAGATCGATTTGAGATCAGGATACCATCAGATACCTATCAGGGAGCAAGACAGAGAAAAGACAGCATTCAGAACACGATATGGCCACTATGAGTTTACAGTTATGCCTTTTGGCTTGTCAAACGCACCGGCAGTCTTCATGGACTTAATGAACAGATTATTCGAGAGCAGCTGGACAAGACCGTAGTTGTTCATCGATGATATCCTAATTTATTCAAAGTCTAAGGAAGAGCATGAGAGTCACCTCCACGTGTACTCGAGATCTTAAGGGAGAACCAGCTTTATGCTAAGTTCTCCAAGTGTGAGTTTTGGCTAGATCGAGTTTCCTTTCTAGGACATGTTATCTCAGACGCTGGGATCGCAGTGGATCCAGCAAAAATAGAAGCAGTTCGCACCTGGCCCAGACCAAAGACAGTGACTGATATCAGGAGTTTCCTTGGGTTAGCAGGTTACTACAGAAGGTTCGTCAGAGACTTCTCCAAAATAGCAAAACCTATGACAAGTTTAATGAAGAAGGAGCGCCATTCACATGGACTACAGAATGTGAAACCTCATTCCAGTATTTGAAGGATGCTTTGACATCAGCACCAGTTTTGACTATACCTGAAGGCACAAAAGGTTATGAAGTTTACTGTGATGCATCAGGCAGGGGATTAGGGTGTGTACTCATGTAGACTGGGAAGGTAGTCGCCTACGCTTCCCGACAGCTGAAGAAACATGAGGAGAACTATCCCACACATGACTTGGAACTAGGAGCAATTGTATTTGCATTGAAGATCTGGCACCACTACCTGTATGGTGTCCAGATGACCGTATACTCGGATCACAAAAGTTTGAAATATGTATTCACCCAGAAGGAGTTAAACATGAGACAACGAAGATGGGTTGAATTTCTCAAGGATTACGACATCGATTTGCAGTACAAAGAAGGAAAAGCTAATGTTGTAGCAGACGCATTGAGTCGACGAGCACATTCCTTAAATGCCATTGTGGCTAGCTCGAGTCTTTAGACGACATACGTACGCACAGCAGAATGATCAGCGAATGATGGAGATCAGTCAGAAGTTGTCTGACGGTACATTTGAAGGAGGGAAGTATGAGTTCCAGCTACACGATGATGGGCTGATCAGATTAAAGGGCAGATTGTGTATTCCTAGAGACAGCAGATATAAAAGCATATTCTTCGAGAGTCCCACACTTCTTCCACATCTGTCCATCCAGGAGCTTCTAAGATGTACAAAGATCTAAAGAGGTATTTCTGGTGGAGTGGTATGAAGGGCGACGTGACAGAATATGTGATTCGATGTCTCACTTGTCAGAAAGTGAAATTCGAACATAGACGACCAGGAGGCATGGTGCAGTCTATGCCGGTTCCAGAATGGAAGTTTTATGATATCTCTATGGACTTCGTGGTGGGACTACCACCTACGAGAGGAGGACTAAATATGATTTGGGTTGTTGTTGATCGACTGACCAAAGTGGCGAGATTTATCTATAATGAAAGACACTTGGAAGGTACCAAATTGGCAGAACTTTCGAGAAAGAGATTATCAGACATCATGGAGTACCAAAGACTATTGTTTCAGATCGAGATACCAGATTTCTTTCACGATATTGGCGAGCTACTCGCGAAGCACTTGGAACTGAATTGAAGCTTAGCACAGCGTTTCATCCTCAGACGGATGGTCAATCAGAGAGGACTATTCAGACCTTAGAGGACATGCTACGAGCATGTGCCTTGGATTTCCAGGGCAGCTGGATAGATAGGTTACATCTAATTGGATTTGCATACAACAACAATTATCACGCCTCTATACAGATGTCACCTTTTCAAGCATTATATGGCAGACCATGCCGCACACCATTGTGCTGGGACGAGTCTAGTGAGACCGTCATCATTGGGCCTGAGTACTTAGAGCAAGTTCAGGCAGAAGTACAACAGATCAGAAATAATATGAAAGCAGCACAAGACAGACAGAAATCGTATGCTGATGAGAGACGACGAGACCTTGAGTTCACAGTTGGCGACCAAGTATTTCTACGAGTATCACCGATGAAGGGTGTATTCAGATTTGGACAGAAGGGCAAGCTAAGCCCGAATTTGTAGGACCCTACGCTATCACAGAGCGGGTGGGCCTTGTGGCATATCGACTTGATTTGCCAGCAGAGTTGGGCAAAGTACACAACGTTTTTCACGTGTCTCAGCTTAAGAAATACATGCCTCATCCTTCTCATGTTCTACAACCAGAGACACTATCATTAGAACCAACAATGCGGTACGTGGAAACACCGCAACGAATCTTAGATAGAAAACACGAGATACTCGAAACAAGACTGTGAGCCTCGTAAAGGTTCTTTGGTCGAACCATGATGTTGAAGAGGCCACATGGGAATTAGAAGGGATACGAGCAAAGTTTCCCTCATTATTTACCGACTAGACACTTAGTCTAGGGTACGTGGGCGTACCCCATTTTTAGGGGGGTAGAGCCTTTTTCGTTTGTGAGTTTATTGTGTGTTTTGTTGCACTTTTGTGCATTTCTTGACACTTTGTCCTGTATGTGTTCTTGTGTAACACTGTATTTGAATGTACCTTGTACTTTTACTTGCTGATGTGTACTACGTTACACTACAATGGAAAGATTATGTGCACTACGCTGCACTATTTGAAGTGAAATGTGATTGTGTGTACTACATTGCGCTACATTATAGGTGTATGATATGACCTTCCAAAGTATTCATGTTGTGTTTGATGTACACTATGAACTTAGGAATATAGAGACTTGGGACTTGATCCCTAAAAACTAAATTGAGTTGTGGATACTTAACGGAACTTGTTTCCCCCACAACCTTATAAATTTATATATGAGACTTCGGGGCGAAGTCCTTTTAAGGGGGGTAGATTGAAATACCCCAAATCTAATTAACATTATAAAACCATTATTTAATGAAAAATAATCCAAATATAAACCATTTCACGTACGCATGCAAATACATGCATGAAAACGTTACGTAAAAATAGTCGTTTCACCATAAACGCTAAAACGCCTTAGAAACATGCGATTAAGCATGACCTTGTATGACCTTCTAAAACTCAAACCAAATGGTCATACCCTCATTATATGACTATACAAACATAGTCCCTAGGCTATATTTAGTCAAAAACGCAAAACGCTCGGGAGTGCTCACGCTCGCCCCTTAAAGCACGAAAAGCCGGAGAGTGACGAGGCGGGCACGAACTCCTATATAATTCATTCAGAGTTCCTAACATCATTATAATATTATAAAGAGAACCCACGAGCTAGTTTCTCAAAATTCAACAAAATCCTGGGGGATTCTTAACGCTCCTTTTTGCCCCGAGAGTGTTCCGATAGCCCGGAATTATGTCATGAGTTGATATAACCCCATATAACTCAATGTAACACCTTAAATATCATTATTGACTATAAAAATGTTTATAAACACTTGGAACTCATAGTGACAAATTATTTCCCAAAAATGTCCTTAGAGCACAAAAATGCACTTTTCGGGTACCGAAAAGTCGTGTTTTACACATTTAACTTGTAGAATTCATTAGCCACGAGTTTATAACATTAAAAGTACATAAGTTTACTATATTAATCAGGCAAGACCCATGGTGAATCACCACATCTATTCCTGCCGAATTTAGCTCCAAAATTCCATGATTTTCAAGCTTAAAAGTCCTTTACTTACCTAAATTACCACATTGTCAAACTTGGCCTTATTCTCAAGTCTTGGCCGGTTGTCCCCTGTCCTTGACACTCATTTTCAACAAAGATCTCCACTGATTAAGGCCTTTACAATTCCACCTTCTCTTTTGACTAAACACCTACTTTTCACCTAACTTTGAAAGCTTCACAAACTTGTCTCTTCCTCCCCCATTCTAAGTGCCGATCTGGTCCTTCTTCCTCCCTCTGTTCACGCCACTCTCCTCCCCTTCCAGACCTTCAAGCTTCCATTGGTAAGAGCTCTCAAACCTTAAGTTATTCTAGTTATACTTTAACACCATTTTCTAGCTTATATTCGGTTCTTTGCTCCAAGGAAGTTCTTGTAATTCATCCCATTGATCTAGATCAACATCAATATCATTCAAGCTAGGAATTTCGTGTCTAATCAAAGGGAACACTTAAGAAAGGTTCTTGAAGGCTTAAGGTAAGAAAAATACCTTAAAACATCATCTTCTTCCAAGATAAGTACATGGCCGATTTTTCCTTGCTTTCTCTTCTCCATTAACTTCAATTTCTCCATGGTTTGACAAGGTATTCACCCCTACTCATTCAAGGCGTGAGCCTACACCAAATTCCCTAAGGTAAATCTTTGATTTCTAAGGTTTACAAGAGTTATTTCTAAGTTATAAGCTTAGATCTCTTCAAGAGCTAATTGATTTCTCTTCTCCTTGTCAAGGCCGAAAATACATTGTTCTTGAACTCCATTTTGAGTCACCAAGGTAAATCCTAATCTTTTATATAAATTATATACATAATACCTTAGTAAAATCCTTAAGGTTTATTTGGGAATTCAAGGTTAACTTGAGGTATCCTTGTTCTAATATTCAAGGCACCTACAAAGGAGTGTAGATCAAGGTTGTGTGGCCAAAGATCTAAGGAGAAACCAAGAGGAAATCAATTACTAAGAGAGTAAGTAATTTATTCAAGCATATATATGTAGATCTATGGTTTAAACTATGTTTTATAACATTAAACCGTTAATTATCATTTTATAAAATTAAAGCCGAAATTAAGGAGGATTTAATTATATGTTTTGATAAATTAAAGATGGAATTAAGGTTTAAAATTGATTTAAGGAGTTTTAAGGTAATTAATTGGCTAAAAATATAATTGCCGAAAATATAAGGATTAATTTGGTGTATTATAGCTTAATGCTATGTATTAAGATGTTATAAAATATTTGGATAATTTAATTAGGTATTTTAATACATGAGATATTAAGTTTATAAGTTTAAGGGTAAAATATGTAATTTACCAAAACTTGGTGGGCAAATTAAATTAAAGCCGTGAGGTATATATTAGATTAGGTGAATTTTGATATAATATAAAGTATAAACTTATATTTTGAATTTTGGGTAAGTTGAAAATAATTACTAGTGTTTAAATGACTAGTTTAAAAAGTTATGTGGTAAAAATCTAATTTTTAGAAGTTATGGGAATATATAGTAGATAGCCGAAAGTATTATGTGTCATTGACATAATTATGATATAATATAAGGTTAGGAATTAAGTTTATGAATTTTAGTTAAATTAAACAAGTGTTAAATTAACAATTTATAAAGTTTGGGGCTATTTTGTAATTTATAAAAATTATTATGAAAAATTGGAGTTTAATATGGGGCGGAACCATAATTAGGAGAAATATAATGTACACTTCCGAAATTTAGAGGGATTAAATAATTAAAACTATAGTTTATAAGACATTATGTAAAGGTTATAAGATTTTGAGAATAAATTGTAATTATAGAAGAGAATATATTATGGCCGAAAGTTTGAGGGGCCAAATTGTAATTTTCGAAAAGTTATAATGTTCAAATATTATAAACCGAAATATTAATGGTGGTTTTGTAATATAATGGAATAAAGAATTAAAACTATATAATATAATGAGATTAGAGTTTAAATGTAAAGTTTATGAATTATTATGTTATTTTGTAAAGGACCCAAAATAAGGTTAAGTATTTAAATTTAAACAAGTATAGGTCCTATGTGGATATTTGGAGGAATTAGAAAAAAGAATTTTGAACTTAAGGGATTATGGAATTAAAACTATGGTTTATATAGTTATAAGGAATTAAAGGGTAACCAATAAATATTATTCATGTTTTAAAAAGGGAATAATAAAAACTATAAGAATATTATGTCCATGTATGACATATAAATATAATTGAGAAATTATAAAGTTATTACACCATCTAGACAATTAAAGACATGTAATATAAATAGTACATGAATAAAAATATACATATAAGTGCATTAAAGGAATTATAAATAAATCATAAAGGAATAACGAAATAAGTTAAACATTAAATCATAAGGTAATTAAAAGAAATTATCACACACTATAAGTTATTAATTAAGACTATATAAATTGGAATATATATAAACACCTTAATCATCAATGAGGTTAAGAGGTTAAAGAAACTATCTGAGTATGAAGAAATAAACCTCACATGAAATAACAAATATGAAGTTGTTGAAAAGATCCAATAAAATTATTATACAAGGGTAACATAAATTAACCCTCTCAGTTAACCCTGATATAGGACAATACTTGACCAGACATTGACCAAGATATATTCAACTGCAATCTACGGTGAACGGTATGGGATTCTTGCAACCTGTTTGCTACCGGATTACACCGGCTTGTGTGCTATCTGTTTTTTGAAATAACGACCAAGATAATTAATGTAAATGTTGTATTACTCTTGTGCACTGTTGAGTTATTTTATGTGCGTGTTGATGCTAACTGTATCATGTATGTCCCACGCATACAACACTTCATTACCAGTGGATTAAATACCTGTGCCTTAATATACCGAGAACTTGTACTCAAGTTTCTCACTAACTTCACTTTACAACAAACGTCGCTATCCTAAACGTGATAACCGACATTACACATTGTGTCTTTGCTTAACATCCTTGGTTGTCACTTAACAATTCTTTACTACAAGAACGAGGAGCCCAGTTGGATCTGGCCATGCATGCTACAGGAGTTGTACCTGTCTCAGGTCGTCTCCTATTCAATTTACGTCGCGACGGGAGTTTTGGGTGCACTCTATGTCCACTCACCGGCTGCGTACCGAAACAGTTCAAGTTGGGAGGAAGACTTTATTTCTCTCGAGGGTTCGATACCCACCTCTTTTAAGTACAGGAGCTAACTACGTTATCTTCTAAGGGACTCATTACCCACCTCTTTTAACAAGGTCACTATACCTTCTGTGTATTGACATACTTTTATACACCTGTCAGTCCCATTGTGTGGACCCGATTATTGTCACATGATTACAGTTCATCTAACTCGACCTTCTGAAGTCTTGTTCTATATGACATTGTTGTCCTTGTATGGATACTTGTTATTATCATGTTATGCTTGTTTACAGCTTTACAAAAAAAATGAACTGCATGTATTTGACAAGTAGTTGGTGTGACCCAGTAGCCGATGGGCTGCACGTTTTCCATACCAGCATTGTTTGCTGAGCCCCTTTGGGGGCACCCCCATTTTTCAGGTACCTGAAGTTGAAGAGTTTACCACACCGAGTGTAGGTGGGGTAGATCAAGCTATGGGAGTTTATTACTAGTTATTTGTTTTACTTGGTTATTGTACCTTTGAGTTTGATTCCTAGTATCTCGGATTGTATTCGTATTCGGACCGTGACTTTTGAGATTTGTATTTGGAATTAGCCTTGTTAGTCACAAGGGTGACTAACGGCATTGTAATACCGCCCAATTATTGTAATTTATTCCGCTGCAGTTTAAGTTTATTTGGGAGCGATCGTCGTTCAGGTTATTAGATTTCGGGTTGGGGTGTTACAAAGAGGTTGAGGCTAGATGCGGATGAGCTACCGAACATTTTGGTTACTCTCCCGTCGAAGGAGCGAATACGATGTACCAAGTATTATAAGTCATCCACCACCCAAATCAAAGGCGAAGCATTTTTCATCTACTTCATTGAGTTTAATGGGTTGGGATTCGACGTAATAGTCGGAATGAACTGGTTGTTGCGGCACAAGGGGTGAATCCTCTGCGCCGAGCATCGATTGCTGCTCAAGAGTCCTTCTAGGGTTACTGTATCTTACCGCCAGAGACCGAGAGAGCCTTCGACCACAGTCATCTCTGCTATGGCTATGTACCGGGAGCTCAGAAAGGGGCATGAAGTGTATTTGTGCTATGTACAAGACCTGGAGAGAGATCCAGAGTTCAATCCCAAAGTACCAGTTGTATCTGAATTCCCTGATGTATTCCCTAAGGAGCTGCCTGGTATGCCACCTCGAAGAGCAGTAGAGTTTGAGATTGACCTCTTGCCAGGTACTGGTCCCATTGCTAGGGCACCGTACCGTATGGCACCCGTAGAAATGACAGAGTTGAAACACAGTTACGTGACCTACTCGACAAAGGGTTTATACGCCCGAGCGTATCACCCTGGGGAGCACCGGTCCTCTTTGTGAAGAAGAAGGACGGTAGCCTCCGACTTTGTATTGACTACCGCGAGTTGAATGCGGTTACAGTCAAGAATAAATACCCATTGCCACGCATCGATGACCTATTCGACCAGCTGAAAGGAGCCTCAGTCTTCTCCAAGATCGACCTCCGTTCTGGGTATCATCAGATTGCTATCAGAGAGCAAGACATAGAGAAAACGGCATTCTGCACCAGATATGGCCACTATGAATTCACCGTCATGCCATTCGGTTTGTCAAATGCACCAGCAAAATTCATGGATTTAATGAATCGATATTCAGTGAGCAGTTAGACACTTCAGTTGTAGTATTTATCGATGACATCCTTGTTTACTTCAAATCAGCTGAAGAGCATGAAATTCATTTGAGGAAAGTACTTGAGACACTGTGCGAGAACCAGCTGTATGCAAAGTTCTCCAAATGCAAGTTCTGGCTAGATCAGGTATCATTCCCCGGTCATGTCATCTCTAGCGCAGGCATTTCAGTTGACCCTTCTAAGATAGAAGCTGTACGATCATGGCCTAGACCCAAGACTGTTACCGACATCCGAAGTTTTCTTGGTCTAGCCGGTTACTACCGGAGATTTGTAAAGGACTTCTCAAAAGTCGCTAAGCCCATGACTATACTGATGAAGAAAGATGCACCGTTTGTATGGACAGACGAGTGCGAAGTAGCATTTCAGAGCCTAAAAGACTCATTGACCTCAACGCCTATCCTTACTCTTCCAAAGGGCATAGAGGGATTTGAGGTGTATTGTGATGCATCAGGCAAGGGAATGGGATGCGTACTTATGCAACATGGCAAGGTTGTAGCTTATGCCTCCCGCCAGCTGAAAAAGCATGAGGAGAATTACCCGACTCACGACTTAGAGTTAGAAGCCATTGTCTTCGCCTTGAAGATATGTCGACACTATCTCTATGGGGTAAGCATCACCATCTACTCCGACCATAAGAGCTTACAGTATGTATTCACGCAGAAAGAGTTGTATTTGAGACAGAAAAGGTGGATGGAGTTTCTCTCAGACTATGACATCGACCTGCAGTATAAGGAAGGGAAGGCAAACGTGGTAGCCGACGCCCTGAGTCGTCGAGCACACTCGCTCCATTCGTTACTCGCTTCTTCTAGCTTGGTTGACGAGGTGCGAGACGCTCAGTTGAGCGACCATTACCTGACCGAAATCAGACAGAAGATCAATGATGGTACATTTGAGAAGAAGAAATATGATTTTAAATTGCATGAAGATGGTCTAATTCGGCTGAATGGCAGGCTATGCGTCCCCCGAAGCAATGCTGAGCTAAGGGATCGCATCCTGCGAGAGTCACACAGTTCTACATTGGCAGTCCACCCAGGAGCCTCCAAGATGTACAAAGACATGAAGAGGTACTTCTGGTGGTCAGGAATGAAATCAGATGTGACAGAGTATGTATTGAGATGCTTTACATGCCAGAAGGTGAAATTTGAACATCGTAGACCGGGGAATGGTACAATCGATGCCAATTCCGGAGTGGAAATTTCATGATATCTCCATGGATTTTGTTGTAGGACTCCCACCTGCTAGGGGAGGACTCAACATGATCTGGGTTGTAGTCGATCGCCTCACCAAGGTTGCCAGATTCATACCGATGAAGGACACCTGGAAGGTAGTGAAGCTCGTAGAGCTGTTCAACACGGAGATTATCAGACACCACGGAGTCCCAAAAACCATAGTATCTGACGACGACACCAGGTTTCTTTCGAGATACTGGAGAGGCACACAGGTGGCGCTGGGTACAGAGTTGAAGCTGAGTACCGCCTTCCATCCTCAGACCGACGGTCTGACAGAAAGGACCATCCAGACATTGGAGGACACACTTAGGGCATGTGCCTTAGACTTTCAGGGGAGTTGGTTAGATAAGCTTCATCTTATCGAGTTCTCGTACAATAATAGCTATCATGCTTCGATTAAGATGTCGCCTTTCCAAGCCCTATACGGTAGACCTTGCCGTACACCTTTGTGTTGGGATGAGTCAAGCGAAGCGGTCATCATAGGACCGGAGTATTTAGAACAAGTCCAAGCGGAAGTGCAACAAATCCAAGCCAATATGCAGGCAGCCCAAGATAGACAGAAATCCTATACGGATGTGCGACGACACGACCTTGAGTTCGCCGTGGGTGACCAAGTGTTCTTGCGCGTTTCACCTATGAAGGGCGTATTCCGTTTTGGCCAGAAGGGCAAGCTAAGCCCAAAATTTGTAGGGCCGCACATTATCATTGAGAGAGTTGGAGCTGTAGCCTATAGGTTAGCATTACCTGAGGACTTGGGGCGTGTCCATGATGTTTTTCATGTGTCACAACTCAAGAAGTACATTGCCGATCCTTCTCATGTCCTAGAGCCCGAGAGACTATCCATTGAGCCGACCATGAGATATGTCGAGACCCCTGTGAGAATCCTTGATAGGAAGACCAGAGACACTCGCCATAAGTCTATACGAATGGTGAAGGTCCTATGGTCAAACCATGATGTTGAAGAAGCGACATGGGAGTTAGAAGACGCCATAAAGGCGAAGTACCTACAGTTATTATAGACTAGATAGTCTAGCACTTAGCGGGTACGGGTACGGGGCGTACCCCTTTTAAGGGGGAAAGAGCCATTTTGCTTTTGCATTGCTTCGGGTTAGTATTGCATAGTGTGTATGTACTGTAGTATGTTTTGATGGCACATGTAGTGCGGAGTGTATTTGGTATGTATGTGTAATGTGCAATGTATTGATGTGTATGTACGATGTGTAATGTATTGGTGTAATGTGTATTGTAGAATGATGTGTATGGAAATAGTGTATTGGTTTGCCTAATGAGTAGAATAATTAAACCATTAACCTTGAGCAACTTTGAGGGCAAAGTTCCTTAAGGGGGTAGATTGAAATACCCCGTAATTAAAAATAGTGATCAATTAGGCTAATAAGTATTTTAGAAGCTTAATTATGTCTAAATAATCACGAGGGAATAAATCCTGAAGAAAATGGATCCTTGAAACGGATTCAAAACACAAACGAACCTTAAAGCGCGTTTTTCGAGGAAACTGGGAAAACGTGACTTTAAGCGGGTCAAATAGACTCGTAACAATTTTGGTCAACCAAATAGCCATTAATAAACATTAATGAAGGTCTAGAACCAATAAAATCAATAAAACGAGAAAATAGTAAAAACTGTCAAAAACGGGAAGTTGTGGGGTGAAAGCATAAATAAAGTAAACTAGTGTGTCCACTATTAGAAATAAAAATAAAAAATCTATAGGAAGTGATGAGGGGGCCGATTTAATGCTTTCTCACTCTTTATTTTCTAAGCACTAGTGGACAAACTAATAAAGAAACCTCTTACTTCGAGATTCCTCCTACTTTCCTCATTTCCTCACCTCACTCACGTACTGCACTCCCCTCTCTTTCTCTGATTTTTCTTCTTGCCCAACAAGCTCTCCAATGGCGACTTTGAGAAACCAAAACATCCCCCATACTATCTCCACTTGTTATGTACTCAAATCTCCACCAAAAATCACAAAAATTGTATCATTGCCTTCCTCTAATCAAGGAGAACACTACTCTCTTTTCCAAATCCGAAAACAACCAACTTCATCTCCATGGGTGTTCTTGGGTTTGAAGATAAAGACCACCATTAGAAGCCCCTTCTCCACCTTGTTGGTCTAAGGTAAAAATAAATCCGAAAAACTAGCATTTCTAACTCTCATTTGCTAAATAAGAAATTTCTAAGTTTGGAACCTCTTATTATTTGTTCCCAACCGATTTTGGCTTCCTTGGAGGAGTAGAAATCTTGCTTTTGTGCTGTCCTAAGCTTCATCTACACCCTTGCAAGGTAATGCATTTCCTAAACCCTAAAAACTTACCTCAAAGCTTTAAAGATGATTAAGGGTTAGTTTTAATTTAGAATGTGTATAATGAATGGGCTGTAGCTTGAGAGAATTGAATCTCCATAACCGGTGGGAAGAGAGGAAGGGAAAAAGAGGAAAAAAAGAAGAAAGAAGAAGGAAGGAAGAACTAGTAAGAAAACAAGGTAATTACACTCATCCTTGTGTAGTTTTTGTATGTTGTTGTAACAGATTTTTGTAGTTTGAAATGAGTAATGTAAATGGTATTGAGTAGTGGTATAATGTAGGAATGGACCAAACTGTTTTAAACCTTAAAAGACAATTGAAAACTCGTATAAACCTTAAGAATGGAAAATGTGTATGTGCAGGAATTTAATGAGTATTTAAGGTCTAGTATTTGTGTTGGAGAGTTGTGCATTAGTATTGCTTATAAACGGGTGATATGAATGAGAAATGCGAGTGAAAATAATTTGGTGAGAATGTAAAAATATAGGGGAGACTATGTCAAATTTTACCTAGAACTAGAACACTTAAGAGCTAGAAACTAGGAGAAAACATATGCTTGAAACAGATTTTAATGGGACTTAGTAGTGGGTAGATTAGGAGGGATGGTTAGTGCATTATAAACCTTAACAATGACATTATAAGAGGGAGCTATAGAAGGAGAAAGTGAGGATCAAAATCTGCAGCAAAACTAGACTAAGAAGAGATAATGCAAGTGCTGAAATGAAAATGTAGAAAATAAAGTGTGTGAATTAGTATGAAAAGAAGTAATGAATTGGTAATGGATTTAGACATGTTTAGGAGGCTAGTTAGGTGCTTAAATATGTGGGGAAACATGTGGAATGACTAGGAAAAGATTAGGGTGAATTTAGAGTTCAAAATGAGAAGAAAAACACTTTGAAAAATAGATTCTGTTGTGGACCGCCCCTGTGGGGAGGTCCAGTGAAAATTTGCAGCGTAGATGGCTTCTGTCACGGACCGCCCCTAGGGACCGCCCCACAGGGGAGGTCCTGTGCAGAGAAGAGAAAAAAAATTGGTTTCTGTCTCGGACCGCCCCAAGGGACCGCCCCTGTGGGGAGGTCCAGTTGAAATCCCAGGCCGGATGGCTTCTGTCTCGGACCGCCCCTAGGGACCGCCCCACTGGGAGGTCCAGCCAAAAAAAAACTGGGCTTAAACAGTAAACCATAGGGAGAATAATGATGGTAAGGAGGAAATAATATACACATAAGAACCTAAGAAAATAAGCTTAGGAAATGATGTGAAGTAAATGATTTTAGGATTAAGTAAGAAATCTAAGGAACTAGCAATGGTACATTGGGAAACATAAAAGATGAAACGAGTTAGGTTAACCATAGAGGATTAACCGCCCGATGCTATCTATGTTATAGGGCCCGTATAGTTGATTTCCAAGAGGAGTCGAGAACGGAAAGCGACGGTGAACGGTATGAACTTCTCATGCCCCGTATGCTACCTTGGCTACTTTGATTTGTGTGCTTGTGTGCTAATTGATCACCTAACAAGATAAATACACGAATCGGAACTATTATGCTTACTTGTGAATATGTGATATTGTTCCTTGTTTGGATATCATCTTTAAATCGTAGTTTGTATAATTCATGAAATGTATGGATGATAATGAATGTGTGTTTGCATGTCGTATTGTGTTATGACCGAATGCAATTGTGATTGGACTTCTAACTAATTCCTAACAAGCTAACCAATCTAACATAATAAATTGGTAAATTGGAATGAGTAGAAGTCCGATATAGTTTCGGCCATGCGTGAGGAGGCGGATGCACAAGAGGTTGGCTCCAATTCCTGGCTCTTAAACTTGTCCACGGCCCAAACCCCTTAAATGGGTAGCATCCTGGATTAGTGAGCCAAGTAAAACCCGGTGGTGGGACGGTGTAGTCCCTGCCCGGAGGTCATACCGACTTAACATGAGTAAAAGTAAGTAAGTACGTAAGAATGAGTAAATAAATATGGAAAAGTAAGTAAGTAAAGTAAGAGTAAGTTTGTGTAAGTATTGTGTAATGAGTACAAGAGTAATAAGCATTCGATTAACCCGGATGCGTAATTTGGCTAACCCTTGTGAAGGTAAGTATTGTGTATGCTATTGTAATGTTGTTTGGCTTATGTATTGTATTGTGTATGACTGTGTGATGTATATAAAGCATGTATGCATGAAAATAATGAACCGCATGTACAGTCGACCTTAATTAGTTGGTGTACCCTAGTTAGCACGCGGTATATGCGAAGTTTATATGCAGCTTTTTGCTGAGCCCCTTGGGGCACTGTTTTTAATATATTGTAGGTCCTAGTGAAGGGTGAAGACTATGAAGAGATTAAGTTCGATTTCTTTTTGTGTATTAATAGACTATGAATGGTGTACTAAGTTGTACACGGCTATAAGCCTTTTTGTTTAGCCGGTGTACCATGGGGTACACCCTTTTAAATATTGTGGGATTACGAATGGGTATAGATGAGTAGGTTGTTTAAACTCATTATTTTTGGAAGCTAGTGAAAGGATGTAATTGAATACTCTTTGATACTCGATAATCTAGCATTGTAAGCATACAATATTTTGTAAGTGGAATGTAATATAGTAGCTCGGTAATATTTAGACATCAGACTGTGACTGTAAGTAGTGTAAGCCTAGCTAGCCGTATGGGCGGTTAGCGGCGTTGTATCACCCGCCGTAGTAGTAGTAATTCCGCTGCGAGTAGTAGAATGATTAGGACGATTAGACAGTAAGTAGAGGATTAGCGGTGGGGGTGTTACAATTTTCTTAAATACCTAAAATAATCATTCTTATCATTTTAATTTGGTCAAACCTCACTTGTGGTCAATGTTGACCACCTAAAATATCCCTTTGACCAGATTTGTTTTTATTTATGAAAATACCCCAATTGATTCTCTATTTTTACAATTAACCCCTAATTTTATAAAATTTACATTTTACCTTTATAATCTTCCCGAAATTAATCCATTTCGGTTTTAATTATATTTAGTGCTCTATATTTTTCTTTAATTATGTTTTGACCCCTATATAATTTATTTATTTACTTAGACATTTTATAAGGTTTTAAAATTATTTAAACCATGTCATAAGTTTATAAATCTACTAATATTTTTCTAATGTATCCCTAGGTGGTTATATGCACTAGTATTATTATCTTGCACCAGAAACTTATCCAACTCTCTAAATCAACTCTCTAAATTTAATAATAACTATTTAAGGATCAAAATACCCATAATAACATAGCCTAATTACATGGCTTTAAGAGCATAATAATAATTTTTAAATGACATTAAAATGCTTTCTAAATTATATTATGTCACGGTTTGCAAACAGATTTTATTTTCACTCCATTAAATTATTTTTCCTTCATTAATCACTTATAAAATAAACTTAAATAGGCCATTATCACTTAGTTTCACTAATCAAGTATTTAGTCCTTTATTCTCTACACATTTTTAGGATTTAACTAGCACCATATATTCACTAATCCTCACGGCTATATACAGTTTTGTGTACTAACTTCTAAAAAGTCATTTGTTTTCTTTTTAACACATAAACTTGACTTAAACAAGTCATTAACATCTAGTTTCATAATCAGTTACTTAATCCTTAATTTACTCCACGTATTTAGGATTTAACAGCTCATAAACACCATGTATTCTCGGTTCTCTTTAATCCTTTTCAAGTTAATAATCATTAAGGGAATAAAAGGTTATAAGCACCATTACCTTAGTTAAATCACCAAGGAGAATTTTTTTCTTCACCAACCACATCAGCTACAACTCTCTTTTTCTCGGCTGTATCATACATATATGTATAAGTCAGATTTTTGCTCACTAACCTTCATAAGCCTATATTTTAGTACTTAGAATTAACCATGTGTTTACCTCCTCAACATCTTGATTTCACCTTGGAGTTTAGCCCTAGTGTCTTGGTACTACTTGGAGAAAATAATGACCCATTCGGTCATGATATGCACAAGAGCATTGCTTAGTTAATACCCACTTAAGTAGCTAGCCACAAGTAGTTGTTTAACATGTTTTTTTAAGTTAAAAGAAGTGTTATTACCTTGGGTTTTTACCAGGCTTCCATGAAGTTTTCGGCAGCTAACACAAGAAGGAAGGCTTCAGTTTTTGCATGGAAAACAGAGAAGGAAAGGGAGGCTTAAACACCCTCACATGATGTTGATTTTTACCTTGTACCCACAACCTCCTCATGGTGCAGTCTGGTGGTATTTTCTGCTCTAGGAAATGACTGAGAGAGGCTACCAGGTGTGAGCATACAGAAACAAGAAGAAGGGTGTCAAACAACAGTATTTTCGGACATATATACATGGAAGTGAAGGTGCTATTTTGAAGTGAACTTTCTTACCTTTGAGGATCAAAACAGCTCTCCTAAAGCTTGCACTATCTTCAGCTGATCTAGGAGTCCTCAAAAGGGGGTTCCCAGCCTTGAAGAAACGCAGGAAAATATGTGGGAAGTAGTGTTGGAAGAGGGCAAGGAAAGGAGGAGAAAGGGTAAGCCCTTACCTTGTTTTTCGGTGTTGTTCTTCCTGCTGTAGCAACCAGAGATGAGAGGGGGATCTAGGTGTTGTTAATACTGCAAAAGAAGAAGGAAGAAACTGGGATGAAGTGAGAAAACAAAGAAGAAATGTTGGGAGGAAGTAACGCATGAGGAAAGAGAGGAAGAAACTGCATACTACCGTTTTCTTTCCCTCCTGTTTCACTCTTGTGAAACCGAGACTGCAGTGGGGTTTTTTCTCTTTTTTTTTATTGTTGCCATTGCCAACCAATCAATCAGGTGGAGAAGAAATGCTGGAAGAGGGAAGGAAACTATGAGAAAGAAGGAGGAAACTATACATTACCGTTTTTTTTGTTGATCCTCTGTTGCTGATATAAACCGAGAACATGAGAGCAGATTAGATGGTGTTTGTTGCTATACTAAAGAGGAGGGTGAACGCTGTAGTATGTAGCATAATTGGAGAAAAATCTGGTAAGTAAGGGGAGATGGAACCGTGATAAAAATGTAGAAAATGAAGAGAGTTTTCCAGTTTTTTCTCTTCTATTGTTGTACCGATAAAGGCAAGGGAAGAGGGAGTTGTTGTCACCGGTTGCATGAGGAAGAAAAGCAAGGAATGGGGTGGTATAGAGATGTGATGTCGATGGGAGAGGAGAAAGGTAATGACGGTGATGTCTTTAGGCAGCATGGGGAGGTGAGAAAATTGTAGTACTTGAATGTACTTATATACTTGTTTATGCTTTTCTAATGACGTATGTTGTATTATTATTATTTTTTTTGTGCAGGTAACCGACTGGAAGGAAAAATGGGAGGGAGAATTAAATTTCTTTTACTAGTTGTAACACCCCTATTTAACATAAATGCAGCGGAAAAATAAGATACTACTGGCATTCACAGATCATCGGGTTCCAAACACCCGACACCAAACCTCACCAATTACAACTTATAAAATTACAAACGTTACGGTCTGAACTCGAGAAAATACAACATAAACATAACTGAGAGTAAAATAGAATAACTCTCCACAATTCCTAATTCCCATCCCAATCACTCATACTCTTCGTGGCCACCTGTATAAACAATTTCGTACCTGCAAGATGAAACCAAGCAGCCCACCCCGGGAGGGGTGAGTCAGTTCCCTAGAATGGAACTGGTACGACTCTCATAAATAGAAGTTAAAACACAACCCTTTACAACAAAACAGTAACTTGGAATAAAACTCTTAAAAACAAAACAGAGTAATAAGGCACTTCAAAACAATCAAGTTATAAAGAAAAGAGAACAAGGCAAAGATAGAGATAAATAACATTAAGGTTAAGTTAGTCAATTAAAAAGAAACACACCATGATTTCGTGAACATCCATTGCTTATGTTAGATTTAATTCTAGTCAAGAGTAGAAAGACTTAAGTATTAACTAGGACTAGGAATGAAAAGAGAGATCCAAGAACCAATAACTCAAGAGTGGAATAAAACTAATTGGGAGAGATGGCGTCCACCACGTGTCAATTGTCCACATGGACGAGGAATATATAGTCCTCTACTGTCATACACATCCTTTTAGGACGAGGAATGTACAGTCCCCTGCTGTTATCAACCAGTTCTCAGTCATTGGTGAAGACGCGCGCACACCATAATAAAAGACTCAGCTCATGGATGAAATGATATCTAGAGTCACGGAAGAATTTACCAAGATTTGACATTTTCCCATATTCCCAGCCATCCCACTAGATCATTAACGGCACAAGTGCAATACCAAAACACTCAGTCTTACAGAGTGTAGAGGCGTAAACCATTTGCAGTTAATATCTAGTGAAACAACTAGATATGAAGGAATAGTAACCATGTAAGTTATACATTCAAGGCTCAGTTAGTCACATCAAGCTGAGTTAGGCACACAAACATTTTTCCTTTTGAAATTCATTTAATCTCAATTAGCGTTTTTCAAAAACATCTCTTTAAGTCTATTAGCAGAAGTATCTTAGTACAAGAAATCGTACCTGGTATGAGCAGAAACCGAAACCAAACTTGAATGTGCGAACTTCCACTAATAACCTATAATTAAGGTGTTTCAAGTACTGATTAGCTAAGGAACTTATAAAGCTATACATCTTTTATTCTTACTGGTTTATAGTTTCTGGTTCACAATTACTCTCTCATAGGGATCTGGGCTAGATCTTGTTAATTAAATCTTTCATTAGGCCCATTTCATTTAATGTGGAATGATATAGGGTTTTATCCTGAGAGTGACCAAACTCTCGTTGAATTGTTTAAATGGGCTTTGGGAGTTCATGGACTTAGGCCCAGTTGATTAGCCCAAGTCCGCGTTACATTTTCGCTAATTGATTAAATTTTCTAAAAAGGATTTTGCAAGGTTTCGAACGTGCAACCTCGATTTAGTTCCAGGTTTTACTTGATCATCTACGCTATTGAGTTTGTATGCCTTAAGTGTATATTTAATTTTATTTCAATTACTTACTCTTGATCATAGGTTTAGCTTAATTAAACTCTTAAGTTACAGTTGATTAATTTACTTTAATACCTGATTAAAGTTCTAAGGTTTAGGATATGTATTTCTCTTAGTAGTCCACCTAGATGTAGCATTATTATTTAATATTTTAGTTGCTCTGTATGAATTAGGTTTACTCAAATATTTTCCTCATATTATATTTCCTATGGGGTATGTTATTTCTTTTTGTAACACCCCATCCAACAACAAACACATAACAACATTCTGCAGCGGAAAATATACTACTTCACATTACTTAACTCGTTGGTGTTACACGCCGTTAACCACCCACGTGGCTAACAAGGCTATTACATACACATTGTACCGGTCTGATGGACTAGATTCCCGAGCGACTACGCATCATTATCCCTTTCCATTAACACAACAACCACATACACCTTTCAACTGTACCGAGTATTCACAAACTGGTGCCGATAACAATTTCGGTCTTACTACACCTACTGTTTATATACAACTTAAATGATTACCCATGTACAACGACTACCCCGTCCTACTCTCGAACGGCTTCCTGCTCTTTGTACCTGAAATAGGAAAAGAAGAGAAAGGGTGGCCCCCAAGGGGCTCAGCACCTTTGCTGGTATGGTAATCCCGCAGCCCACATGCTACCGGGCCACGCAACTAATTGTCGTCTTAGCATGCGATTGATTATATTTAAATCATGCATGCAACTGTAAACACACAACACATAACATTTCACCTCAATGGGCTCAACAAACGGATAATACATCCTTACTTGATAAGTCACTCATGGTATTCATTATCCCTAGAGTGTTCCTCCTCTAATGGAGCTACTTCCTTAATAGATGACACTTACCCTTAAATCGGGTTATCCTTAAACGCCTCTTATCACAAACTGGGATTCATTTCCATGATCCACACACTCCATATCTTACAACATATAACATTCCTCACATAACAAAACATAATAACACTTTTCACATTTCGATGTGCACATGATAACATCGCAATAGGAATTGCATTACAACAACATCACATAACATAACGGGAACGGTCCTCTTAGGAACCGACCCAAACATAGTTAATTCACTGGTGAGGCTAGAGAATGGTGTCACCCTCATGGTAAGCTTGTTATACAACAACAACAACACTCATTACCGTCCTAATAGTCGGACGAGTAACTTAAGTTAAGATGGTTCGGGTTTGGAGGCCCGAACACACCACACAAACACATGTTCCCCCTAAACCGATCTTAAGTCAGAATAGCCAAGCTTTGGAATAAGCTAATGGGAGATCATAACCCGTGAGGGAAACAACCATAACAGAGAGAAGGGTAAGGCTAAGAAGGATACCCACTCCCAAACAACGCGCGACCGGCCAACCGGATTCCTCACCACTGTTAGTACATACTTACTTTTAGATATTAGTTAGAACCCCACTATGGAGTCTATCACATCTACACACCATACAGTATTACAACTAAGTTAAACATACAAGGGAGATCCCTACATTCACTCACACATATCACACAATTAACACACGCATACCCGTGGTTAGAACGTCCCATGGTTCGGGTCGTTTACTCCGAATACCGAACTCTCATGTGATCCTAGACTCAGTTAACTAAGGTTAACACTTCCGAGGTTAAATGGTATTGGAGTTGAACACGCCACATAAATGAATTACTGTAAACTCATTACATGTTTTATCTTACAACGTGGCAAACATACAGAAAAACACGTTGGCATACAAGCCGGTGTAATCCGGTAGGACACAGGTTGCTAGAAAACCATACCTGTCACCGGAGTCCACTTTACCACGTCCACTTATGTTCCTCGAGCAATTCTCGAACAACTGATAACATTACATGTACTTTTATTAACATCGGGGTAGCATGATTATTTAATGTCTAATGCTTATAACTTCTCCCCGTTAACTTAGTTACATAACTTTACATTTTAACTTGTTTTACTTTTACATTTTGATACAACTTTTCCCTCACCAAATTGTCATTATAACTCACCTAACATGTCTTTAACAACCTTATAACATCATTACTAATCAATCCCTATCATTACATATCATTTTATAACCTTAAACAATGTTTTTGGTCCGACCGACCTTACCGACCGACCTTGCACAAGGTCGGTCCATTCCAGAACACATTACCGTCAAAATTTCTACTCCGACCGACCTTGTAAGTTCGGTCGCATGTTCGGTCCATTCCCGAGAGTTTCTTCCCTTTGAAAATTCAGGCCCGACCGAACTTGCCAAGTCCGGTCCCATGTTCGGTCGATTCCAGAAACTTAATCCGTACACAAAATACAAGCCCGACCGACCTTGCAAGTCCGGTCCCCAAGGTCGGTCCATTCCAGAAACCAATTCTCGCAGGGTAAACTGGGCTCGACCGACCTTGGCAAGTTCGGTCGCAAGGTCGGTCTGCCCCAGACCTTTATTTTCCATTGCCCATTTAACTCCAAACTTCACCTCATATATCCTAATATGTCCTAACCTCATTTGGGCACTTCAAACACATCTTTAGCCATGTACTAAACTCTTTAAATCACACACCAAAACTATCTTTATCATTCCACAAACTCCTTACAAAATCTCTTAATACTTGTACATTTTTCATTTGGTTTTCTAAGTGGTATTTCACCTATAATGACCACTATGCCAAGATGTT
Source organism: Limonium bicolor (assembly GCA_023374045.1). Lineage (NCBI taxonomy): Eukaryota > Viridiplantae > Streptophyta > Magnoliopsida > Caryophyllales > Plumbaginaceae > Limonium > Limonium bicolor. The sequence continues at coordinate 98,237,114 of CM041781.1, forward strand.
TCCTCTACACCTTAGCATCATCTCTCAACATCTTTTCTTGCTACTAAATCTCCTTGTCCACATTTTACCTAAACATCATTTATTCCTTGGATATCAACATTACCTAAACCTTAAACAAACTTCTCCAAGACTCTAATACATTCCTCAAAAACCCACATTGAATTCCTAGTACTTCCAAGATAATACCTAAATCCTTGTATCACTCTAAATCACCTTAATACATGCTTTCTTCTCTAGTAAAACACTTGTTCACCTTTAACACTTCCTAGTTCACCAAAACTTATTTAAAACACTTAGAACTTCTTACACATTCTTCAAATTTTGCCATAGCTTCTCTTGTATATACTCACATCCAAACGCTTAGGTTTTTACCTTATTTCATTCAAGAACACCTAAAATCCATCAAGAGTATTCTCACACACATAACTTCACCAAATTTACACTACATCACAATATAGTGCATAAACTTAATTGCTTGGCACTTAGGCCCTTAAATAACATGGCTCTTAGGCCCTTAAATACATTAAACTTAAACACTGAATCTCCCACATATATATTGCCTTTAACCTGCAATTACATACAACAACACATATGCCCTTTAATAGTTCCCTTGAGAGCATTTCACTAGGTCATTCACCTTTGGCTCCTTAGGTATTTTATTAAGCAAATCAAGCTCATTTTCCTAAGGCATTTAAACTACATTGAGATAGTTTGTTTACCTCTTTTTCCTCACAAACTTCTTTCTTGTTTCCTTGTAAAACCGGTAGGATGTTTGGTTGTTTGTCAACTTCTAAACAATGTACACATAATAGAATGAGTATTCAAGCATTATGCTTCATCTCATTGTAAACCCTAGTTACATATATTGTTTTAACACATTAAGGTAATTGTTTTACCTTGGAATTGGAAGAGAGCTTGAATAAGTATCAAGAGAGGAATCCTCCTAGTCCTTGGAAGATTCAAATGAAGCTAAAACAAGCAAGGTAAAAACACCATTGTGAGGTGAATTTTCGGACATCATATAAACATGGAGGAAACATGGATTTTCTTTGAGTTTCCTTACCTTGAAGCAAAGGAGAACAATAATACGTGAAAATGTAACACCCCTACCGGTAATCACACCATTATCCTCTGACCTGTCTCTTATATCAACAACAACGCAACGGTAGTTCCAACTCAACCGGGGGTGAAACAATGCCGTTAGTCACCCACGTGACTAACTAGGCCAATCCAAACTCAAGTGCAACAACAAATACATTATCGGTCTGATGGGTCTTATGCCGAGTACACTAATACAAACGCTATTTCTGATACTTAACCAATTCATAAATCAAATACAACCTTCAAATCCAATTTATACACATACCATCTCCATTCGTAACTATACCGAGTATCTACAATTTCCCGAGTGTATCCATGACCTTTTTGGGTCTTACATCCCACAATATACAAATACAATTCCCTTAACAACTACCCACATTAATAACAACCCTGTCCTACTCTCGAACGGTGTCCGGCTTAGCTGTCGGTCTCTTACAGTGATCATATTCACTTCGGGTACCTGCACACTAAAAACGTTCCCCCTAGGGGGTCAGCTTTACGCTGAATATGACTTCCGCATACCCCGCGTACTAGCGAGGGTACGCCGACCAATTGGTCGAGAGCATGCGGTTCATTTTATCACAACAGCATGCATAAAACATACATTATATATGTACATTCACAATCAAGTTCAACATTGAACACAAGCACTAACACATCAAGGGTTGGTTCAATATGTTCTTTAATTAGGCTTGAGGGTTTCTACCTCACCATGCCTTACTCAACTATTCATATACTACCCACTCCCTTGGGTACTCTTACTCACAATCTCAACAAGGTCTACAACACTCGACTCAATTCCTTACTCAACTCAAATTCTCGAGTCCCACAAATCACAACTCAATTCTCAATACTCACATACTCGATTCCATACTCAATACTCAATACTCAAGTTCCCAAGTCAATACTCAATGCTCAAGATATATGTTAAGCCGATCTCACGACCTCGGCAGGGTCAGGCACAAGACCCACCACCGGGCTCAAATACAAATAGGGCTATACAGTTAGCTCCTCAAATTCTCAAATGTCCGGTTCACTACCGGACTACTCAAATTCCCAAACTCCACTCTCGGAGTCAATTCACAATCTCAAGGATTAGCCTAGAAGTATCTCTCTCGATAGCATCTAATGGCTTAGGGAATTCCTCAATGTCAAGTATTCTAAGATTTAGGGTTTTAACCAACTTATCGAATACTCTCATGTTCGGGACATTATCCATTTTAGTCGGTTCCTCTCATTCGGGTTCGACTATGTCTCTAAGGGGTTTGGTGGTCCCCTACCATGCTCTAGTTTACTCAAGGTTCAAGATTTGAACAATTATCACTCCTCTAGTTAGAGGTTACTCATATACTTCCACTATTGTTTTTTGTGGATTAAATCAATTCGGTTATCTAACCGTTATCGGGAGGTTACTACTCCCGTATACCTTCTCACGTTCGAATGTGTTCGTAGGCTTATGTTACCGTGTATGGTTTCGATAGTTGTAGTGAGTTCCACCTTTTATTAGTTCGCACTTGACTCTTCCTACGAGTCTCTACTCACACAAGACTCAACTATGAGTCGCACTACCACACGCAACCACATTCAAGCAATTCATTCACATTCCACATTTCATGAATTATACAAACTTCAGTTTAATCAACAATCCAACCACAAGCAATAACATTCTAACACAAAGAAGTACACACAATCCGATTCGTGCATTTATCTTGTTAGGTGATCACACAATCAAACAAGCACGCAAATCGGGGTAACCAAGTTAGGATACAGAGCATGAAGAAATCATACCTTTCACCGGGGTTTATCTTTACCGGGGGTTTTCATGTTCCTTGGCTCACCCTTGTTCCTCGAATCATATTCTTGAACCACTAATTACATGTCAAATGGTTCAATTATTATTAAGGTGTTACGGTATGTACATTATTGCTACTCCCGTACTTACCCCGTTATCCAGTTATTTCGGTTTAACTTAATGTACTTAAACTCACAACTATCTCAATCACTTCCAACCTTTGTTTATACTTCTTAGGACCTTTAAAGGTCACCAAACAACTCCTAAACATCATCTAAAACCAATACCATTCAAACCCCCATCATTTAAAGCCTTAAAAACACTTCCTGTTGAATTCTGGGGGTGGTCCGGGACCTGGTCCGGACCCTAGGTCCCGGACCAATACTGAAATCAACTCTCGGCCTAAATTACTACCCTGGTCCGGGACTTGGTCCTGGACTTAAGTCCCGGACCAATTCCTGCATTTACTCCCGGCATGTTTTTAAGGGGTGGTCCGGGACTTGGTGCATATCCTAGGTCCCGGACCCTGCTAAAACCTGCACATACATTATTTTTCAGCCCCTAATCAATCCTTAAACCACCCTTAATCTTTTCCTAATCTTTCCACAAGTTTCCTACATATTTTAACACCTCAAAACACTCCTTAAACCACCTCAAATCCTTGGTTAAATCCATACTCCAATTCTTGTTCAAATCCAACAATTCAAGTTCTCACATTTTGCATTTTGCACTCTTTTGCATTTCTAACTCCTTCTTGCCAGTTTTTACATCCTACCAACCTCACCAAATGCATCAATGACCATACCAATTCATTCCTAAGCAAGTATATTGACTAAACCCAAGTACAACTCTTGTTTCCAAAGTCTTGCACACTAGCTCATTTTCTAGTTTCCTAAAGCATTTCTATACCCCTTTGCTACAGATTTTTACACTCTCCCCCCTAGTTCTCTAAATACCATTTCAAGGCTATGAATCCACTCCCCTCAACACTACAAACACCTAGGTTCTCCCATCTCATTAAACCACCTTACAACACTTACTTTCTACCGAAATTTCGCCATAGTTTCCCCATAAACCTAACATCTCTCAAACCATCAATTCACATCAATTTACATTCCTACTCTAGCCACACCCATAAGGGTCCTACCAGCACATCATATCAATCCAAAATTTACCAAAATCCCTTCAAACCACAATATAGCTCAAACTTTAAATACAATGGCACTTAGGCCTTCAATTCCACACAATTTCACATTTCTCTCTCAAGTACCTACCAACACATCATTTTACACAATTGGGTTCATTGTTTAATTTAACCCATCCCAAATTCCTTAAAGCATTCAAAACAAATCTTAAGGTGGATTTCTTACCTTAATTCACAACTTCCTCTTTGATTCTCCTCTTGTCCCTCCTCTTCTCAAAATCGGTCAAGTGGGGATGGAGTTGCCAAACTCCGCCCCAACATTCAAGAAACACAAAAATATACTCAATTAATTATCTAAACCCTTAGGAAATCTTAATTCAACCAAAAGGGCTTAGTACACAAAGTTAGGGTTTACCTTTGGAGATTTTTGAGAGGGGTTCTCACCCTTGAATCAAGAAGGGGGTCACTCCACCATTGGAGGGTTGAGATGGAGCTCAAAATCAAGAAGAAAACAAGGTGTTATAAAGAGCAAAAATCGGTCAAGAGAGAAAGGTGAGGAAAAACGAATTTCCTTTGGAACTTTTTACCTTGAAAGAAAGAGGAGGCTCCAAGCTACAAGGTGGTGCCCTTTTCTCCTCAAATGGGCAAAACCCATGGAGGTCAACTTCATTATTTTCGGATTTTGAAAAGAGAGATAGATAGAGAATGATGAGGGGAACACAAATATGTGTTTTGTTTTTGATTTGGAGCACTTTTGTGGCTTGAGCAAGGAGATAAAGAGAGGCTGCCATGGAAGCTCTTGAGGGAGTTCAAAATCGCCAGAGGTGGGGGAAGGAGGAAGGAGCTCACGGAAGGAGGAAAAAGGGAGGAGAGAGAGAAGGAAATGAGAGGAAAGAGAGGGTAAAGGTGCTTTTGTACTTTTCTTCTTTTTGCTTTTTGACTTGTTAATTAGTAAACTAGTCTAGTGTGTGTGAGAGGCTGTTTTAAACTGTAAAAACCGGCCTCCTAATATTACACAAGCTGGAGCGTTTTTCGTCTTTTACAGAAAACGCTTGTTATTTCACCCGGTTTAGCACTATTCACTAACCGGGGCCGTTTTCCGAAATTTTCTCGTTTCCTAAATTTTAATGGCTATTATACTCCCATTAATGTTTATTTATAGTTATTTAATGAACTATAATTTTTACGGGTTCGTTTGACCACTCAAAGTCACGTTTTCGGGTTTTCTCGAGAAACGTGCGCTAAAGCTTTATTAGCGTTTTAATTTGTTATTTAGATCCGTTTTCTTCGGGAATTGTTCCCATATATTATTTAGGCATTATTAAGCCTTTTAAATTCATATAATAGCCTTTTTAAGGTTGTATTCCTCCTAGGGTCACTTAACGCTCAATTTAGCGTTTTTCGCTTTTAAGCGTTTTGTTGTTCTTTTGGATTTATTCCTTTTTACCAAAATTTATTAGGCACTAATAGGCCCTCAATATTGTATTAGAGTAATTTAATCACCCTAATTAAGTTCGGGGTATTTCAATCTACCCCCCTTAAAGAACTTTGCCCACAAAGTTAGTGAGTCTAAGATTGTTAGTCACCAAGGTACTCAATACTAAGGTTATACTCTCTCAACAACTGTCAGACTCCAATGACTGACTGAATGCAAACCACATATCCACACAACATGTCAAGCATGCATAGTAACCACAAATATATTTTTCCCAAATCTCTCAAAGGGGGTCCATCCGCAGACAATTAGGCACTAAGTCCTCCCCTAAATCGAGTGATCCCTCAGGTACCGGTCACGTTTGAACACTTACGCTCTCTGGTTCACGGCCGTCATGACATTGAGCACTTACTCTTTCTGGCTCTACGGTCCTTTGGTTATGATCAAAATTCATTTGCACCTCTAGAGAATCCTTAGGCTCCAAAGTGGGTACTCTTCCCTGACCGGACTACTCATATCCGGCGGCCCTTGGACAAATAAAAACACACACTACAAACGTCCTACAGGTCACTTAGTACCCTTGCTCGTCCGTTGTAGTGGTTTCAAAACTATTCAACACCTCCACCGACTCACAACTAGCTTCACCTCCATGATTCAACCGGATACCCGTGCCTAGCCATGAAGGATCCACTAGCGCCCGTGGGAGTGGTTTCAAAACCAATCCTCATTCTCAAGTTTGAAGAAAATCATTTGCCAAAATCATTTTGGAAATTCATTTTGAAAACTTCCACGCAACTCCAATTTCCAATTTATGTTAGTTTCACCTAATACTAATGTGTTTACTTGTGGCCACTTATACGGAGCTTCAAGAATCATTCAACCCCAATGTGATCAGCATTGGTGATGAACTATCCATCCACCCCACTTTGGTGTACGGTTTCCCTTGATTGCTAGCAAACCAAGTTCCACCTCCCACCTCAATTCACACAATCAAATAGTCAATAATTATTTCATTTTCTATCTTCTTAATCTTTCTAGTCGTAAACATGCAATCATACATTTACCAATTTCTAGAATTCAATATTCACTTACTAGTCATCTCATCAATCAACTCATCCTATCTTCAACTTCTATACCCAAGAATTTCAAAAGTTAGTTTTCCAATTAGTTTTTTCTATCCTCATATCATTTACAAGTCAAGTCAATTTATATCCTCAAATTATTCACAAATACAACTAACTCAAATTACCTAGGGAACTCACTTCCCAATAGGTTCAACATCGGTTTCATACCGATTTATACTCATCAATTCTCCCAACATACTCAACAAATTCCTCAAACATACTCATCAAACTCCTCAAACATACTCATTCTCCAAGCTATTACCAATCGGGGTTCTTTCCCCCATGGAGTTCCTCTACTCCATTCACCTCAATCTCTAATCAATACTCCTTTCCACTTCAAATCTCTACAATCAAACTTAATTACATTATGAATGGCTACATATGTTTATGTAACATAAGTACCAATCATCACCACAAATACTTTTGCGCTATGCGCATTGTAGTTTACGCCCTATCACGTGAAACATACGTTTCGCAGTTTTCGCCCTACCCCCCTTAAAAGGGATTACGCCCACGTAATCTACCATGTGTCAATACAGGGTATAGATCGAAGGCATTCAGCCGTCATGGAGTGGTTTAAATTCCATGCGGTCTATTATACAATGTATTCTGGTCAAAGGGTCTTAACCATATTGTTGGTTAGTCCCTGCACCAAGAATTCTCATCGGAGTTGTTTAACTCTTAACCGGGTTCAGTTCTGGCCTTAGAGGTTTCAAGGTATTGATAATTATCCATTCACTCGCTAGGTGTATTAAACCTTAGAATTTGGGCCCACTAGCTTCTGCTGCGCGACCCTGATAACTTAGGGATATTTGCCCTTCTCGTTATCCTTAATGTGTTATACAATATCCTTTTATCCCTTTTCATCTTGGGAATAAGGTTTATCAATCAAGCGTGGTATTCTTTTGCCGCACGCGAATACAATGAGCTTCGGATTCTCTATCCGGCTCTTTAGGAATCTATATACATACTGTTGTATATTCTCGTGGTTATTCACTTGATTCCTCCGACTTATTGTCGGTTGAGGTTAAGCCACTACTTAATTGTAGTGCTTCCTCTATTACTAGTGGCTTCTGAACTATGCCCACCTACTGGTTCCTTACAAGTGTTCTTTACTTCACGAATTTTCCTCTATTCTTACCACAATTGCCATCTTCCCAACTTCCTAGCTATCCCACCCGATCATTACTGCACAAATGCAATACCAAAACACTCAGTCCTACAGAGTGCAGAGGCGTAAACACTTGGCAGTAAATCTCTTGTGAGATTAGCAATAGGAATGAATGTTACTTCCTTGTTACTCGGTCTGTCTACCATCTTTATTCATCAACTTCATAGCATCGTGTGATTTATTCACATACGTTGGTCGCTTGCTGCGCACCATGTTCTTACTGATTTTACAGTATTTGTTTACATGGCATTCGCTCTTGTTAGCTTCAGCTCATGTATTTCCACCATTTATATCGTACTTCCAAGCTCCTTGAGCGTTATTTACATATACTACACGTTTCCCCCATACCGTGTTTCTTCTGAACTGGTTACTCCTTGGTTGTCGACAATGGCTATAATAGCTTATTCCCACCTTGCTTGGCAATACTCGTGTGCTCAAGCTTCACTACATTAGTAGTTCTGAAAGAGATGTATTATCAGATATTCACTGATGGTATTCCCTTCTTGGAATCTATGTGTTCACTGCTCTTGCGGTCTCACATTAATGAGGGGTATCCCTGCTCGTTGGTTGTTAAACAATCTTACTGGTGCCGTTCTTGGCAACTCTTCGTATGATTCACAATGGGTTTGCAACCGTTCGAATATGTATTGTAGTAGTTTCATGGCATAGCAGCCTTGTTGCCTAGAGCTCTGCTCATTATAGGCGGTTTACATATGATTACTTTTCCTATACCATTTAAATGGTTGGAGGTAACATTGGGTTCCTTGATAGGATCAGTGCATCACGCTTCCGTCCGTTGGATGCCCTTTATGTGTCTTGGTACTGATTGGTACCTTCCAATAACTCAGGGTATCCCCTGTGTAAGTGGGATCCCTTCGGTGTCTAACCGAGTGTTTGTTGTAATTCTTGTGTTTTTATCACGACATGTAGTTCTACACCCTTTAAGAATTGTCCTGGGTGTTGCTAAGTTATGCCATTACCTTTGGCTAACAAAAGAGTATGTTCGGTTTACTCCGCATTGCGGTTCGGATCTCAAATTGTCCCATTAAGGGTCACAACGTCTCCCGTCCTTAGGGTAGACCACTGGTGCTTTTCCTTATGTTTATAACAGGTTTGATGCCTCCTTCAATAGTGAACGGTATCCTCCGGTACCTTAGATGATCACTATGGGTATTTCACTTTGCTCCTTGAACCTTTATATGTTCGTGGTAGGCGTTGCCTTACTGTGTTTAGACCGGGTATCCATTCCGGCTATTTCATGCTTTTTGTTTCAAATTCTTGATACATTTCCAATGTCTTTAGTCAATTACCAGTGCTTCTCGCACTTTTTAGCTCTTAATCGTCCTCCTAGAATGGATTCTTGACTCCTTTAGCTTGTAAGCTAATCTGGGTTCCTTCGATTAATTGAGGTATTCAACTGTTTTGGTTTGCATTTACCTTATGGTCCGTAGAACGGAGCTGACTACTTCCTGTGTTTCGTACACTACATGTATACATACGTGGGGTACCTTATTGGTACGTTACCACTTACCTGACCAACTCACAAAAGGGTCTGTCAGGCCCGCAAGCTCCTTCGGAGTGCAGTCGTCCCACATCCCGTATTTGGGTACACTCGTAGTGCTCGTCACACGCCTAGGTGAAGTATTCTATTGTCAACTCCTCTTGTATCATTCTATGATACTCACCGTTATTCTTCTGGTTTGGTTTTAAAAATCTGAGGTTTAAAAGAAGGTTTGTGGTTTTGAAAGAAAAATTTGGGTTTTGCAATAAAATTATTGGGTTTTGAAGAAAATCTTCATGGCGTTGCCATGTTTGAGGTCTTTGACCGAGCACAGCTTCCTGCTGACTTGTATGTTCGTTAATATAATGGTCGGGTCGTTAGGCCTTTCCAAAGCTTTATTGTTCAAGTTCTTAGGTCTTGCAACCTTTCCTTTGCTTCCATTGTCATGACGGTACTTTAAAAAGTACTTGTTGGTTGTCAAAAGTCTCCCAATTTTGCCTTGTTGTTGCTGCACTTGCCTCGGCAAGTGCGCGGGTATGTCGGTTTTTAGGTTACTATATATCGGTTGCGGTATTAATTTCATCCGCATTTGGTGGTTTACTAGCTCTTCCATGGATGTTTTGATCTTAGTGATCAATCTCCTGAGTAGCTCCTCAGTGTCCTTGACATGGTTGTTGTTAATTCGGGTGTTTTCCCGATCCTTGTGGTACTCCATGTACCTTGCTCCATAGCTCGTTCCCATATTTAATGGTGGTTACCGAGGTTTGATTAATCCCTTAGGAACTACGCCGTAGTCCTTTTGGGTTATGTTTGATTTAGGGGTTGCTGCCTCTTGGCGTTGTAGGTTTGGAATTACCCATCCTTGACTAATTCCTTAGTCGGTTGTATGCCGTTGTTGACGGCATTGTCAATGTTTACAGTCTGTAGACTCTCTTGTCTCGGGTTTTGTTACTTTGCTCTTCTGCTCATTGTGTAGCTATACTTCCCTTCTTGTTGGCTACGCATGGTTCTCGCGACTGCGAAGCATGTCGCCCCATGGTGCCGCAAATTTCGTTATCCTGTATTTAGGATCTTCAATCTACTGCCGTTCAGTACTGTTATTGTCGTTGAAACGGGAACCATCTTCGGGATTTCCAGTTCTTGGGATCTACCGTACGACTGGTTCTTTCTCTTTACAAAGTTTGTTTACAGCTGCCAGATCGGGTTTTCCCGAGTATGAGAGGTCTTTCCATCTCTGGCGTTCTTTCCCCAACTTTAAAATGGGGGTTGCGGAGGGCGGGATTGGTTATGTAGGTATCCAGATCACACTGGAAGTTCCTAACTAGCGTACCTCTCACGCTAACACTCAACCCTTAGCCCTAAGTCTCTAATTCCTAACTCGGTATTTTCCTAAACTCGGTATTCAGACCATCAGAGCGATACTTCGCTCTGATACCACTTTTTGTAACACCCCTACCGGTAATCACACCATTATCCTCTGACCTGTCTCTTATATCAACAACAACGCACCGGTAGTTCCAACTCAACCGGGGGTGAAACAATGCCGTTAGTCACCCACGTGACTAACTAGGCCAATCAAACTCAAGTGCAACAACAAATACATTATCGGTCTGATGGGTCTTATGCCGAGTACACTAATACAAACCTATTTCTGATACTTAACCAATTCATAAATCAAATACAACCTTCAAATCCAATTTATACACATACCATCTCCATTCGTAACTATACCGAGTATCTACAATTTCCCGAGTGTATCCATGACCTTTTTGGGTCTTACATCCCACAATATACAAATACAATTCCCTTAACAACTACCCACATTAATAACAACCCTGTCCTACTCTCGAACGGTGTCCGGCTTAGCTGTCGGTCCTCTTACAGTGATCATATTCACTTCGGGTACCTGCACACTAAAAACGTTCCCCCTAGGGGGTCAGCTTTACGCTGAATATGACTTCCGCATACCCCGCGTACTAGCGAGGGTACGCCGACCAATTGGTCGAGAGCATGCGGTTCATTTTATCACAACAGCATGCATACAACATACATTATATATGTACATTCACAATCAAGTTCAACATTGAACACAAGCACTAACACACATCAAGGGTTGGTTCAATATGTTCTTTAATTAGGCTTGAGGGTTTCTACCTCACCATGCCTTACTCAACTATTCATATACTACCCACTCCCTTGGGTACTCTTACTCACAATCTCAACAAGGTCTACAACACTCGACTCAATTCCTTACTCAACTCAAATTCTCAGTCCCACAAATCACAACTCAATTCTCAATACTCACATACTCGATTCCATACTCAATACTCAATACTCAAGTTCCCAAGTCAATACTCAATGCTCAAGATATATGTTAAGCCGATCTCACGACCTCCGGGCAGGGTCATGCACAAGACCCACCACCGGGCTCAAATACAAATAGGGCTATACAGTTAGCTCCTCAAATTCTCAAATGTCCGGTTCACTACCGGACTACTCAAATTCCCAAACTCCACTCTCGGAGTCAATTCACAATCTCAAGGATTAGCCTAGAAGTATCTCTCTCGATAGCATCTAATGGCTTAGGGAATTCCTCAATGTCAAGTATTCTAAGATTTAGGGTTTTAACCAACTTATCGAATACTCTCATGTTCGGGACATTATCCATTTTAGTCGGTTCCTCTCATTCGGGTTCGACTATGTCTCTAAGGGGTTTGGTGGTCCCCTACCATGCTCTAGTTTACTCAAGGTTCAAGATTTGAACAATTATCACTCCTCTAGTTAGAGGTTACTCATATACTTCCACTATTGTTTATTGTGTGGATTAAATCAATTCGGTTATCTAACCGTTATCGGGAGGTTACTACTCCCGTATACCTTCTCACGTTCGAATGTGTTCGTAGGTTTATGTTACCGTGTATGGTTTCGATAGTTTGAGTGAGTTCCACCTTTTATTAGTTCGCACTTGACTCTTCCTACGAGTCTCTACTCACACAAGACTCAACTATGAGTCGCACTACCACACAACCACATTCAAGCAATTCATTCACATTCCACATTTCATGAATTATACAAACTTCAGTTTAATCAACAATCCAACCACAAGCAATAACATTCTAACACAAAAGTACACACAATCCGATTCGTGCATTTATCTTGTTAGGTGATCACACAATCAAACAAGCACGCAAATCGGGGTAACCAAGTTAGGATACAGAGCATGAAGAAATCATACCTTTCACCGGGGTTTATCTTTACCGGGGGTTTTCATGTTCTTTGGCTCACCCTTGTTCCTCGAATCATATTCTTGAACCACTAATTACATGTCAAATGGTTCAATTATTATTAAGGTGTTACGGTATGTACATTATTGCTACTCCCGTACTTACCCCGTTATCCCGTTATTTCGGTTTAACTTAATGTACTTAAACTCACAACTATCTCAATCACTTCCAACCTTTGTTTATACTTCTTAGGACCTTTAAAGGTCACCAAACAACTCCTAAACATCATCTAAAACCAATACCATTCAAACCCCCATCATTTAAAGCCTTAAAAACACTTCCTGTTGAATTCTGGGGGTGGTCCGGGACCTGGTCCGGACCCTAGGTCCCGGACCAATACTGAAATCAACTCTCGGCCTAAATTACTACCCTGGTCCGGGACTTGGTCCTGGACTTAAGTCCCGGACCAATTCCTGCATTTACTCCGGCATGTTTTTAAGGGGTGGTCCGGGACTTGGTGCATATCCTAGGTCCCGGACCCTGCTAAAACCTGCAACATACATTATTTTTCAGCCCCTAATCAATCCTTAAACCACCCTTAATCTTTTCCTAATCTTTCCACAAGTTTCCTACATATTTTAACACCTCAAAACACTCCTTAAACCACCTCAAATCCTTGGTTAAATCCATACTCCAATTCTTGTTCAAATCCAACAATTCAAGTTCTCACATTTTGCATTTTGCACTCTTTTGCATTTCTAACTCCTTCTTGCCAGTTTTTACATCCTACCAACCTCACCAAATGCATCAATGACCATACCAATTCATTCCTAAGCAAGTATATTGACTAAACCCAAGTACAACTCTTGTTTCCAAAGTCTTGCACACTAGCTCATTTTCTAGTTTCCTAAAGCATTTCTATACCCCTTTGCTACAGATTTTTACACTCTCCCCCCTAGTTCTCCAAATACCATTTCAAGGCTATGAATCCACTCCCCTCAACACTACAAACACCTAGGTTCTCCCATCTCATTAAACCACCTTACAACACTTACTTTCTACCGAAATTTCGCCATAGTTTCCCCCCATAAACCTAACATCTCTCAAACCATCAATTCACATCAATTTACATTCCTACTCTAGCCACACCCATAAGGGTCCTACCAGCACATCATATCAATCCAAAATTTACCAAAATCCCTTCAAACCACAATATAGCTCAAACTTTAAATACAATGGCACTTAGGCCTTCAATTCCACACAATTTCACATTTCTCTCTCAAGTACCTACCAACACATCATTTTACACAATTGGGTTCATTGTTTAATTTAACCCATCCCAAATTCCTTAAAGCATTCAAAACAAATCTTAAGGTGGATTTCTTACCTTAATTCACAACTTCCTCTTTGATTCTCCTCTTGTCCCTCCTCTTCTCAAAATCGGTCAAGTGGGGATGGAGTTGCCAAACTCCGCCCCAACATTCAAGAAACACAAAAATATACTCAATTAATTATCTAAACCCTTAGGAAATCTTAATTCAACCAAAAGGGCTTAGTACACAAAGTTAGGGTTTACCTTTGGAGATTTTTGAGAGGGGTTCTCACCCTTGAATCAAGAAGGGGTCACTCCACCATTGGAGGGTTGAATGGAGCTCAAAATCAAGAAGAAAACAAGGTGTTACAAGAGCAAAAATCGGTCAAGAGAGAAAGGTGAGGAAAAACGAATTTCCTTTGGAACTTTTTACCTTGGAAGAAAGAGGAGGCTCCAAGCTACAAGGTGGTGCCCTTTTCTCCTCAAATGGGCAAAACCCATGGAGGTCAACTTCATTATTTTCGGATTTTGAAAAGAGAGATAGATAGAGAATGATGAGGGGAACACAAATATGTGTTTTGTTTTTGATTTGGAGCATTTTTGTGGCTTGAGCAAGGAGATAAAGAGAGGCTGCCATGGAAGCTCTTGAGGGAGTTCAAAATCGCCAGAGGTGGGGGAAGGAGGAAGGAGCTCACGGTGGAAGGAGGAAAAAGGGAGGAGAGAGAGAAGGAAATGAGAGGAAAGAGAGGGTAAAGGTGCTTTTGTAATTTTCTTCTTTTTGCTTTTTGACTTGTTAATTAGTAAACTAGTCTAGTGTGTGTGAGAGGCTGTTTTAAACTGTAAAAACCGGCCTCCTAATATTACACAAGCTGGAGCGTTTTTCGTCTTTTACAGAAAACGCTCGTTATTTCACCCGGTTTAGCACTATTCACTAACCGGGGCCGTTTTCCGGAATTTTCTCGTTTCCTAAATTTTAATGGCTATTATACTCCCATTAATGTTTATTTATAGTTATTTAATGAACTATAATTTTTACGGGTTCGTTTGACCACTCAAAGTCACGTTTTCGGGTTTTCTCGAGAAACGTGCGCTAAAGCTTTATTAGCGTTTTAATTTGTTATTTAGATCCGTTTTCTTCGGGAATTGTTCCCATATATTATTTAGGCATTATTAAGCCTTTTAAATTCATATAATAGCCTTTTTAAGGTTGTATTCCTCCTAGGGTCACTTAACGCTCAATTTAGCGTTTTTCGCTTTTAAGCGTTTTGTTGTTTCTTTTGGATTTATTCCTTTTTACCAAAATTTATTAGGCACTAATAGGCCCTCAATATTGTATTAGAGTAATTTAATCACCCTAATTAAGTTCGGGGTATTTCAGAAAAGGTGAGCTCAAGCTCCATCAATGGTGAATCTCCTTGGCACCGAAATGAGGCTTTTGAAGATTTGAAAAGATAGAAGTGTAGAGCTTGCTCCAACTAGAAGAATGGTGGTCTTGAAATTGAATTTGGACCATGGAGCTAGGAGTTACAAGAGATCAAAGATGGAGTTTGGTGTGGTACTATTGCAAACCGTAGAAGAGAGCATGAAGGGAGGAAGAACCGTGTGAAATGAGAAGGAAGAAGAGAATGAGAAGGTAAGTTTGCTTTTGGAAGATATTTATGTTATAAAGTAACTTTCTTCCTTTACTTACTTTTCCTTCCTTTCCTTAATTGATTTCTTTTACATGTTGGTGACTCACCATAACAAAAACCGGCCCCATTAGTAGTCTAGGGGCATGATAGTCTTAGTTGACCAATTAAATTACTTATAACAACATATGTTACAAACTAGCTTATTAAAGTTACTATTCACTAAAACAAGGCACATAGTTGTGAAATTTTTGATTTCCCATTGATATAGACTTCCAAATGTGATACTATATAGTACACATGTTAATTAAAGAGTAATGATGGACATTTAGCCATTCAAAACTCATTTACAAGACAATTTTTTCAAAAATGTGCTTTAAGACTCCTTAAAGCACATTTTGTGTTTTAACTTGTTTTCAAGCTTGGTTTTCTTTGGTAATTTGTTTTATATGTTCATTAACATATAATTAAGGTATAGGTATGACCATTAGGTCTTATACAAATTTATCCCAAGCTTAGAGCACATTTTTGCTCTTATTGACTTTAAGGCATTTTTTGTGTTTTGTTTGGTTTCTGTCTACCAAGGTTTCCTAAGGAGTTAATTAGCCTTGTTAAATCATAATTGAATATTATTAAGTCGGTAGGCTCTTTGGGTCCTAACCAAGTTCACTCCAAGCTTAGAGCATGTTTTTGCTCAAACTGTATCTTAGTGCTTTATTGCATTTTACTATGGTTTAAATTGTTCACTGATGTTTCTAAGGCACTTTTTAGCCTTTACATATCATAGTTTAATATTTAAACCACATATCAAGGTTTGGGGTATTTCAATCTACCCCCCTTAAAAGAACTTCGTCCTCGAAGTTTACACTTCCCACACATCTTGGATTAGAATACGGGGATTACTTATAGAAATAAGACTTCCATAACCAAACACACTTTACATCACAACCTCGGACTTATTGGTCCGGGTAACACATTCACATCCATACATAACATAACATATTCACAAGATAACCTCGGACTCAATGGTCCGGGTATCTTAACAATATTTACACATACATAACAACCCTTAGACTCTCTGGTCTTGGGTAACATAACAACATTTAGACTCATAGGTCTTGATAACATAACAGCCTTTAGACACATAGGTCTATGTAACACAACACATTTAGACTCGTAGGTCTTAATAACATACACTTTAGGAGATCAAAGTCAAAATAACATTTATTACACATACCACACAACATGTCATAGCATGTATAACACTCAAAAATATCTTTGATATACACTGTGATCCCGCAGAACCCGGTCGCGATGGACACCTTCCGTCCCCGTGCCTTTGGGAGATCAAAACAATCACTTAAATTTAAATTTCCTTGTGAGGTTAAGTAAGAGAACTTTAATTATGTAAAGTATCTGTCGATGTTTTATAAATACCAATTCAAAATCCTTTTGAAACACACACAACTCCAAGTCCAACTTATGCTCTTTGCTTCCTTTCTTAGCGTGGTTATTTGTGACCACTTAAGGGGAGCTTCAAGATTCATTCAACCCTAATGTGATCAGCATCAGTGTCGAACTATCCTTCCACCCCAATTTGTGTTCGGCTTCCCTTGATCGCATGCAAATCAAGTTCCACCTCCCACTTCATTTTCAAGCATCAAATAAATCTCTCATTTTCAATTTTCTATCTTTATAATCATTCTAATCATGATCATAACATCTCCAAGGGATAGAACTCCGTCTATCAGTTATCTCCATTCACTTTAATCCTGTTGCCTAGGGAATCTTATTCTCACTAGGTTCTACGTCGGTTTCATACCCTTTCATGAATCACTATATAGTATACATATACACATATATTTTATCTAAATACAACACATAGTTTCACATTTATACACTGTCGGGGTTTTGTTCCCCGGGAGTTTCTCTACTCCCCACACTTGTACTATCACACACAACTGTTAATAAATCAACACACTTATCACAATGGTATTCGCATCATCTGTGCGCAATTACCACAATTAAACCATGAATGGATGTGTATGTTTACGTAACACACACACACCAATCATCAAAACAAATTATTTTATGCTATGCACAACATAAGTCACGTACACTTGTACGGTAATACACACTAAGTGGTTTTGCGCTCTACCCCCCTTAAAAGGGATTACGCCCACGTAATCAATCACTAAACATTTGCTTAAAATGTTCTGCCGTCGTGAAGTGTTTTAACTTCCACACGGTCTATTACACAATGGATTCTGATTAGAGGATCTTAACCATATTGGCGGTTTAGTTCCTAAACCAAGAATTCTCATTGGAGTTTGTTTAAACTCTTAGTTGGTTTCGATTCTGGCCTGTTAGGCTTCTAGGCGTTAATAATTAGCCATTCACTCATGTTCACCATGTACATTCAACACTTGAATCACTGGCTCACTAGTTTTTGCTGCGAAACTCTAGTAACTGTAGAGCTTAATTGCCCCCTTTTGTTATTCTTACTGTATTGTACATCCCCAATTGTCACCTTCATCTTGGTAACAATGGTTTCTCAACCGACGCGTGGTATCTCTTACCGTTAGCGAATTCGGTGAGTTATAAACTTCCTATCCACTTCCATAACCATTTACTGTGTATACAGCTATGTATTTCACAATGATTGACTTGTTCCCTTCCGTCTTACTGTCGGTTGAGATTGAGCTACTACCTAGTGTATAGTGCTCTCTCAGCTATTTACAACATTTGAGGTATATTCCATACCGATATTGGCAGTTAGTGCTACTGTAGTCACTTACTGTTAATCATGTCTCCACATTTGGTTTTGTACAAGTACTCTTTTATTGGTGCGGCCTTGCGTTTCCTATGCATCGGCCATTATAACATTATTCCTCCACAATTAACATGTTTCCAATTCCTAGCTATCCCACTCGATCATTACTGCGCAAGTGCCATACCAAAACACTCAGTCATACAGAGTGCAGAGGCGTAAACTCTTGACAGTAAATCCCTTATGCGATTCGCCATGGAATTCACACTGAGTTCCTCATCACATAGTACCTACCACTGGCTTATTGCCCAGTCTGTTTAACATCACTTACCTTGCATCTCCACTGAGTTTAACTCATAACTGGTCTTATCTGCCACATTATTATTCAATAACACTGATACAACGGTCGCCAGCTGCGAACCGTGCTCTTACTCATTGCATAACAATAACTTACATGGTATTTACTGTCACATTAACTTCCACACATTTACTTACATCATTCGTATTATGATTCATCATTCGTTTGGATGACTACTGAATGCTCCTTGAGCATTGATCATTCGAGTCACAAGCCGATATTATTCAGCTCGGTGTTTCACTTTATACACACATACTACTAAACTAACTGCTCTCAAATCGTAATAATATTGTCCACAACATATTTCTTGAGCTTGGTACACATAACTACCGCTCCAGCGGTTTCACAATATCGAGAGGTATCCCCACTCTTAGTGCAGTGGTTCGTTCTCCACTCTATTCACTTATATAACATAAACTTCTGCAATCAATCTAATTTACATAACACATTTTACTTGTGGCCTATAAGCCTTATTTGCCTTGAGCAGCGCTCATTATAGGTTGTCCACACACCTGTACTTCTCTATACAATATTACATGGTTAGAGGTTGTATTGGCCTCCATGACAAGGTCGTTGCATTCCGTTTCCTTTCATGGGATGCCCCTTAGGTTTGTCAGTCCGTCTCCTGACAACTTATATCCAAACTGGGCGTTAGTTTCAACCCTTATGTTTCTGTCACGTTATTTCGTGCAACAATTGTTGATGCGAACACCCTTTAAGGATTGCTCCTGGGTATTGCCAAGTTATGCCATTACATCTGGCTTGCACTTTTTGGTATGTTTAGTTAACTACGCCGTTTTACGTTCTTAGCTGGGTTATTATCTTCTTCTGTGAAGATCAACATTTCCTGGTAGTGTAGGTCATCATTCTGGGAGTTTCATCCCGTTCTTTGCACATTAATGTGTCCACATTAGGCATCTGCTTAGCCATGGACAGGCTGGGTCACCGTTCCAGCTATCATGCTTATCCCTGAGCATCCTTAAGACATATGCGATGTCTTTACATTACAGTTAGTGCACTTCGCACCTCCTGATTCGTAAACATTTCCTTGAAAGGAATTCACTAATTCCTTTAGTCTCGTTAACTTAGCTAAGTTCCTTAACTTCAACCATTCCTTGTAATCCTTAGCTCTTGTTTGACTTATACTGCTGACCGTAGTACGGAGTCGACTACCTCCCGTGTTCCGGACTCTACTCGTATACATATGTGGGGTACCATACTGATACATTACTACGTACCCAACAACCATAAGCAGGTCTGTCAGGCCCACAAGCTCCTATCGGAGTGCGGTCGTCCCACATTACAGTTGGTACACTCGTAGTGTCCGTCACACGCCTAGGTGAAGTATTCTGTTGTCAACTCCCTTATATTGTCCCGTGACAATATTCATTCCATGCTTCCCGAACTTAATCGAGGGAAAGTTTATCCACTGTTGTATCTTTGTCAATTGCCCTTGATTTTACTGGTTTGGTTTAGAAGAAGGTTAGAAAGAAGTGTTGGTTTGAAAGAAAATCTGGTTTTGAAAGAAAAGAGTTTGAATAAATCTGGGTTTGAAAGAAAAATCCTCATGGTTTCACAACATCTTCTTACCTTAACCAAGTCTAGCTTCTTGCTGACTGGTATACTTACAATTATAGAGGTTAGGCTAACACGCCCTTCCACTGTTATGACGATCACATTTAACTTTATGGTACTTTACTAAGTACTTTGTAGTGGTTATAAATTTCCCGAACAGCCCTGTTATAGCAGCACTTGCTATGGCAAGTGCGCCATGCTAACTGGCTATCGGTTTAACACATACCGGTTGTGGTATTGTTTTTACCCATGCTGTCATCAGTGGCCTTGTTGGCCCTCACTTGATCCTACATTCTTGACAATTAACCCTCTGGGCGACTTCTCACTGTATTCACATGATAATTATTAACTGGGGTGTCTCCCATTCTTGGAGACCCCTTTTTTTTCGTATTATTTCCTCTTCGTAGCCCGTTCCACGCATTGTCGTGGTTACTGAGACTTCTCTCTGTTTTGGGCACTACGTTGTGGTTCCTTATCGGTTGGTATACCGTTGGTGTACCACTTAACAACTGTGGTTCCGTAGACACTTGTCTCGGGTTCCATTACTTGACTTCTTGCCTGTTGCACGGTCAGTGCGTTGCAAGCTGGTTATTCTCGACTGCTCAGCATGTCGACCCAGGTTGCCGGAAATTCTATTCTTCTATACACAAGATTCTTCATTCTTCGCTATTAAATGCGGCTAACATTGTTTAGATGGGAACCGTCTCCGGGATTCCCTGTTTTCGGGATCTACCGTATGACAGGTTCTCTGTACCTTAAAAGGTATTTAATAACAGCCAGATCGGGTATTCCCAAGTAAGAGTGGACTTCCATCTCTCTGGCGTTCTTTCAAAAGTTATAAAACAGGGATTGTGGAGGGTGGGATGAATATTGTAAGTTTCCAATGCACACTGGTAATACCTATCTAGCGTATCTCTCACGCTATCACTCAACCCTTAACCCAAAATACTAAAATCCTAACTCGGTACTTTCTAAGCTCGGTAATTCAGTCATCAGAGCGATACTTCGCTCTGATACCACTTTTTGTAACACCCCATCCAACAACAAACACATAACAACATTCTGCAGCGGAAAATATACTACTTCACATTACTTAACTCGTTGGTGTTACATACCGTTAACCACCCACGTGGCTAACAAGGCTATTACATAAACATTGTACCGGTCTGATGGACTAGATTCCCGAGCGACTACACATCATTATCCCTTTCCATTAACACAACAGCCACATACACCTTTCAACTGTACCGAGTATTCACAAACTGGTGCCGATAACAATTTCGGTCTTACTACACCTACTGTTTATATACAACTTAAATGATTACCCATGTACAACGACTACCCCGTCCTACTCTCGAACGGCTTCCTGCTCTTTGTACCTGAAATAGGAAAAGAAGAGAAAGGGTGGCCCCCAAGGGGCTCAGCACCTTTGCTGGTATGGTAATCCCGCAACCCACATGCTACCGGGCCACGCACAACTAATTGTCGTCTTAGCATGCGATTGATTATATTTAAATCATGCATGTAACTGTAAACACACAACACATAACATTTCGCCTCAATGGGCTCGACAAACGGATAATACATCCTTACTTGATAAGTCACTCATGGTATTCATTATCCCTAGAGTGTTCCTCCTCTAATGGAGCTACTTCCTTAATAGACGACACTTACCCTTAAATCGGGTTATCCTTAACACCTCTTATCACAAACTGGGATTCAGTTCCATGATCCACACACTCCATATCTTACAACATATAACATTCCTCACATAACAAAACATAATAACACTTTTCACGTTTCGACGTGCACATGATAACATCGCAATAGGAATTGCATTACAACAACATCACATAACATAACGGGAACGGTCCTCTTAGGAACCGACCCAAACATAGTTAATTCACTGGTGAGCCTAGAGAATGGTGTCACCCTCATGGTAAGCTCGTTATACAACAACAACAACACTCATTACCGTCCTAATAGTCGGACGAGTAACTTAAGTTAAGATGGTTCGGGTTTGGAGGCCCGAACACACCACTAAAACACATGTTCCCCCTAAACCGATCTTAAGTTAGAATAGCCAAGCTTTGGAATAAGCTAATGGGAGATCATAACCCGTGAGGGAAACAACCATAACAGAGAGAAGGGTAAGGCTAAGAAGGATACCCACTCCCAAACAACGCGCGACCGGCCAACCGGATTCCTCACCACTGTTAGTACATACTTACTTTTAGATATTAGTTAGAACCCCACTATGGAGTCTATCACATCTACACACCATAAAGTATTACAACTAAGTTAAACATACAAGGGAGATCCCTACATTCACTCACACATATCACACAATTAACACACGCATAGCCGTGGTTAGAACGTCCCATGGTTCGGGTCGTTTACTCCGAATACCGAACTCTCATGTGATCCTAGACTCAGTTAACTAAGGTTAACACTTCCGAGGTTAAATGGTATTGGAGTTGAACACGCCACATAAATGAATTACTGTAAACTCATTACATGTTTTATCTTACAACGTGGCAAACATACAGAAAAACACGTTGGCATACAAGCCGGTGTAATCCGGTAGGACACAGGTTGCTAGAAAACCATACATGTCACCGGAGTCCACTTATGTTCCTCGAGCAATTCTCGAACAACTGATAACATTACATGTACTTTTATTAACATCGGGGTAGCATGATTATTTAATGTCTAATGCTTATAACTTCTCCCCGTTAACTTAGTTACATAACTTTACATTTTAACTTGTTTTACTTTTACATTTTGATACAAATTTTCCCTTACCAAATTGTCATTATAACTCACCTAACATGTCTTTAACAACCTTATAACATCATTACTAATCAATCCCCATCATTACATATCATTTTATAACCTTAAACAATGTTTTTGGTCCGACCGACCTTACCGACCGACCTTGCACAAGGTCGGTCCATTCCAGAACACATTACCGTCAAAATTTCTACTCCGACCGACCTTGTAAGTTCGGTCGCATGTTCGGTCCATTCCCGAGAGTTTCTTCCCTTTGAAAATTCAGGCCCGACCGAACTTGCCAAGTCCGGTCCCATGTTCGGTCGATTCCAGAAACTTAATCCGTACACAAAATACAAGCCCGACCGACCTTGCAAGTCCGGTCCCCAAGGTCGGTCCATTCCAGAAACCAATTCTCGCAGGGTAAACTGGGCTCGACCGACCTTGGCAAGTTCGGTCGCAAGGTCGGTCTGCCCCAGACCTTTATTTTCCATTGCCCATTTAACTCCAAACTTCACCTCATATATCCTAATATGTCCTAACCTCATTTGGGCACTTCAAACACATCTTTAGCCATGTACTAAACTCTTTAAATCACACACCAAAAACTATCTTTATCATTCCACAAACTCCTTACAAAATCTCTTAATACTTGTACATTTTTCATTTGGTTTTCTAAGTGGTATTTCACCTATAATGACCACTATGCCAAGATGTTTCCTCTACACCTTAGCATCATCTCTCAACATCTTTTCTTGCTACTAAATCTCCTTGTCCACATTTTACCTAAACATCATTTATTCCTTGGATATCAACATTACCTAAACCTTAAACAAACTTCTCCAAGACTCTAATACATTCCTCAAAAACCCACATTGAATTCCTAGTACTTCCAAGATAATACCTAAATCCTTGTATCACTCTAAATCACCTTAATACATGCTTTCTTCTCTAGTAAAACACTTGTTCACCTTTAACACTTCCTAGTTCACCAAAACTTATTTAAAACACTTAGAACTTCTTACACATTCTTCAAATTTTGCCATAGCTTCTCTTGTATATACTCACATCCAAACACTTAGGTTTTTATCTTATTTCATTCAAGAACACCTAAAATCCATCAAGAGTATTCTCACACACATAACTTCACCAAATTTACACTACATCACAATATAGTGCATAACTTAATTGCTTGGCACTTAGGCCCTTAAATAACATGGCTCTTAGGCCCTTAAATACATTAAACTTAAACACTGAATCTCCCACATATATATTGCCTTTAACCTGCAATTACATACAACAACACATATGCCCTTTAATAGTTCCCTTGAGAGCATTTCACTAGGTCATTCACCTTTGGCTCCTTAGGTATTTTATTAAGCAAATCAAGCTCATTTTCCTAAGGCATTTAAACTACATTGAGATAGTTTGTTTACCTCTTTTTCCTCACAAACTTCTTTCTTGTTTCCTTGTAAAACCGGTAGGATGTTTGGTTGTTTGTCAACTTCTAAACAATGTACACATAATAGAATGAGTATTCAAGCATTATGCTTCATCTCATTGTAAACCCTAGTTACATATATTGTTTTAACACATTAAGGTAATTGTTTTACCTTGGAATTGGAAGAGAGCTTGAATAAGTATCAAGAGAGGACTCCTCCTAGTCCTTGGAAGATTCAAATGAAGCTAAAACAAGCAAGGTAAAAACACCATTGTGAGGTGAATTTTCGGACATCATATAAACATGGAGGAAACATGGATTTTCTTTGAGTTTCCTTACCTTGAAGCAAAGGAGAACAATAATACGTGAAAAGGTGAGCTCAAGCTCCATCAATGGTGAATCTCCTTGGCACCGAAATGAGGCTTTTGAAGATTTGAAAAGATATAAGTGTAGAGCTTGCTCCAACTAGAAGAATGGTGGTCTTGAAATTGAATTTGGACCATGGAGCTAGGAGTTACAAGAGATCAAAGATGGAGTTTGGTGTGGTACTATTGCAAACCGTAGAAGAGAGCATGAAGGGAGGAAGAACCGTGTGAAATGAGAAGGAAGAAGAGAATGAGAAGGTAAGTTTGCTTTTGGAAGATATTTATGTTATAAAGTAACTTTCTTCCTTTACTTACTTTTCCTTCCTTTCCTTAATTGATTTCTTTTACATGTTGGTGACTCACCATAACAAAAACCGGCCCCATTAGTAGTCTAGGGGCATGATAGTCTTAGTTGACCAATTAAATTACTTATAACAACATATGTTACAAACTAGCTTATTAAAGTTACTATTCACTAAAACAAGGCACATAGTTGTGAAATTTTTGATTTCCCATTGATATAGACTTCCAAATGTGATACTATATAGTACACATGTTAATTAAAGAGTAATGATGGACATTTAGCCATTCAAAACTCATTTACAAGACAATTTTTTCAAAAATGTGCTTTAAGACTCCTTAAAGCACATTTTGTGTTTTAACTTGTTTTCAAGCTTGGTTTTCTTTGGTAATTTGTTTTATATGTTCATTAACATATAATTAAGGTATAGGTATGACCATTAGGTCTTATACAAATTTATCCCAAGCTTAGAGCACATTTTTGCTCTTATTGACTTTAAGGCATTTATTTGTGTTTTGTTTGGTTTAACTGTCTACCAAGGTTTTCTAAGGACTTAATTAGCCTTGTTAAATCATAATTGAATATTATTAAGTCTTGGTAGGCTCTTTGGGTCCTAACCAAGTTCACCCCAAGCTTAGAGCATGTTTTTGCTCAAACTGTATCTTAGTGCTTTATTGCATTTTACTATGGTTTAAATTGTTCACTGATGTTTCTAAGGCACTTTTTAGCCTTTACATATCATAGTTTAATATTTAAACCACATATCAAGGTTTGGGGTATTTCACTTTTATTTATTTTTAATGCATATAAATATTAGGATTTATTCAAGACATTCTTTATGTAGTTTTATTGTATTTAATTATTCGTATTAATTTGTACACATATCTACATTTAATATATGGTTTATAATATAAAGTATTTTCCTTTGTTCCAATTCAGTATATTAGTTTCCATAGTATATAGTTAACATAAAAGTAAGTAAATTCTGATTCCTTGATTTAACCTAAGATAATCTTTTATTTCTTTTATTTTCTTTGTTTTTACTTAAAAGTTTATAACCTAAAATATTTGTTAACATTCTGTATAAAATGTTAGTTCAGCATTCTTATATTATTTCCAACCTATAGAATTTATTATTCCACTATACTTTAATTTTCATTACATTAAAATCATATACCATAAGGTAACTTGAAATACCCCAAACCTTAATATATTAATGAACTATCTAATTAGGATATACTAAGGCTAGAACATGCCTTAGAAACATTAGAATAAGTGTTAAACAACAATTTACACCAAAACATGCTTTGGGAACAATTAGAGCAAAAGGTGTTTTAAAAGAAAAGACCACAAGGGTAAAATGGTAATTTCCCTGGTCAAACGTGGTCAAACTTGGTCAATGACAGTTTATAAAATGTTTAGAGGAGCTAGAATAGAATTTGTAGCAAAAGGTTAGATATTAAAAGTATAAAGGAATAAAAAGTTAAGTTAAATTAACTTTAGGGGTAATATTGTAAATAATGGAAAGTTAGGGAGTTTGACCATAAAAGATTGGTCAAACTTGGGTATATTTTGGTAATTGACCAAAAGTATAAAAGAAATTAATTAAGTAAGACTTTGGAGGAAATTAGAAATAAAAATAACAAGTTTAGAACTTATTAAGAGTAAAATGGAGATTAAGAGAAAACTATGGGTAAGTAATATAAATAACATATTTTTATGTGTTTAAGAAGGTTAAGGAAATTAAATAAAGAATTTAGAAACAAGTTGTAAAAGAAACAGAGTTAAGACGGGTTTAAACGAGACCCGTATATAAATTAAGGTATACGAGGGATATACCCGTAATTTAATAAGTATAGGAGAAATCAATACTTAAAGTATTTTTAATGAAAATACAAGTTATATTGGAAAAATAAATAAATACGTATGATACGGAGTATCATACGGACGTATACAAAATTTTTTAGTGTACATGAATAGTACTCATATACGTGAATAGTATACGTATACATGAATAGTAAATACGTATACATGAATAGTAAATACGTATACATGAATAGTAAATACGTATACATGAATAGTAACTACATATATATGAATAGTCAAATACGAGACGTATACGTCAATAGTAAAATACATATACGTGAATAGTGAAATACGGTGAATAGTAAAATACGAGGCCGTATAAATAAATAGTGAAATACGAGACCGTATAAATGAATAGTGAAATACGGATGAATAGTGAAAAGTACGAAAACCTAATACAAGGTCCGTATAAGTCTAAAGTTGCTAACTGTGCAACTAAATAACTGCTAACAACGTTAGTGTGTTAATGAATTGGAATTGAGCTCGAAAACGCTCCTAAATGAACCAACCCGTTTAACGGTATACTATTATACCCGGGTTAACCTAGGAAGAGGTTTAAGTTGAAAAGAGAACCAAATTAGTTCTAAGACACAGGATACTAATACTAGTTCTGGTTACAGATCTAGATAAGTCAGAGGCGTTCGGCGGATTAGGCGAACGAGGGATTAAGAGCTAGCCAGTCTCCGGTGTACGGTATGGGATTCTTGTAGCTTGTTTGCTAACGAGGTCTACCTCGGTTTGTGTGCTATGTGCTATTGTGATATGACCAAGCAAGATTAAGCATGAAACTGATTTACTATATTGTTATTGTGTGTCCATTGCACACTAACACAAATTGATTCAGAACTTGTTCATTAACTATGTTTAGTAAACAATTGTATAAGGTTAAAAATACTCCCTATTGTTAGTTGGTTAATACCGAGAGAGGTTTAACTAACAAATTGTCAATGAGACTTCAGCTAACTGGAACTTGGGAGGAGAGGAATCCGGGACTGACTCCGGTCATGCATGTTCAGGTTAGGAGGTCGGCATCTGTATCAGATCTGTCTTCCGCCTAGGGTCGACAAACTGACCTGACCATCTCGAGTGAACAGGAGGCGCGGGAGGGTCAAGCCTACACCCCTCATAACTTAAGAATAATGTTTATTAACCCAATGGAGCTAATAACTCATTGGCTAGGGTTACTATGACCCGACAAAAATAAACAATTCAGTTAGAGAACAACCAGTTCTAATAAGAGAACGGTTGAAACTTATAAGGTATGGTCAAACACGAGAACTAAACAATTCTCAGGCCTCAGGAGTTAGCAATCTAACTTACATCATTAATGGGCGTCCATTACGACGTTCGATTTATTTGAACTGTGAATGTTTCACATAAATGTGTTGTTTGTTATCGTACTTTTTATTAGTATTTGTATGAATAAACAATTGCATGTATACGACAAAGTAGTCGTGTGTAACCCTGCTAGCTTGTGGGCTGCACGTTTTCTGTACCAGCCATGTGCTGAGCCCCTTGGGGCCTGTGATTTAAACTTTGCAGGTAGGTGCCAGACGAGGACTCAACCTGAGAGTGGGAGCGGGTAGAGTACTTCGGGTTACTTTTACATTTGTTACACGAGTTGTGCATGTACACTTGTTTAGTATATTGATGACATGTTAGTATGATGTATTAGGATATGAGATACTCGGTATAAGTTGTGGTTTATGAATTGTAATGTTTTAGATGCTCGAGTAATTATTCGGTTAGTCAGACCGTGACTTGTTAAGAGAATAGGCCTAGTTAGTCACGTGGGTGACTAACGGCGGTAACACCAATTTAGTAGAACTTTTCCGCTGCGTTGTTAATGAATGAGATGGACTTAGGGCGACGATCATTGTATTTGGAGTTGGGGTGTTACATAACTTATGAAAATTTCAGAAATACAACTTTTAGACCTATTTCCTCTCGTAAAAAAATTCTCAAATTTAATATATAGCAATTATGATATTTTATACATATTATAAAATTTTAATTTCATTAAAATCTCTTTGTTAATTATCTAAATAAATCCATAACAATCAGAACTTACAAAAATTATAACATACGTTTAAAAACTCAAAACCCATATTAATTTACATGAAAATAAACTATATTTTATAAGGAATCTATGGTTAAAATTTCATGTCAAAATACATTAGGGATGGTCATTAAATAAATCCAACAAGTTAGAGTATTATTCTGTAATTTATTTGGACTTAAAGCATCATTAACTTCCACGTTATAATCTCGGCCGTCCATCCTTATAACTTACGATCAGACGACCCATAATGCGCGAGTTCATCCGAGAATTCTATTCAGCTACCGATTGAGTTTTCTTCGATTTCTCGCAATCTATAGAATGAAATTCAACGATTCTTGTCTTGTTTGACTCGAAATTTCACAACGCTTCTAATGGTACCGATTTCATGAATTATCGTGCAGTGTGCTACAAATTCGATTCTGGGTAGTTCAAACCTAGGGTTTGTGTTAGTTTTAGTTCGAATTCGATAAATTCTCTCTATATAATGCATTATAGGTGAAATACCCCGAACCTAAGTATGATAAGTAAACATCAACTTATGATGTAATAAGGCTAAAACATGTCTTATGAATATTGGTAGACAATCTAAACCAAAGAAAACATAAGAAAACGCCATAAGGGCAATTTAAGCAAAAACATGCTCTAAGCTTGGAGTGACTTTGATTAGCACACAAATATTATTCTAAGACATTATTAACATGCTAATGGACATGTTAAATCAATTACCAAAGAAAACCAAGCTAAAAACAAGCTTAAACACAAATTATGCTTTAAGGACTCTTAAAGCACATTTTTGAAAAAATTGTCTTAGAAATGAGTTTTGAGTGGCTAAATGCCCATGATAACACCTTAATCATCATATGTACTAATTAGTATCACATTAGGAAGCCTAAATCAATGAGAAATAAAAACTTTCACAAATTTATGCACTAATTATGAATAGTACCCAAATAGTGTCCAAATAAGTCTTAAGTCAACTTTAATTAGTCAATGGTCAAATTTAATCCATAAATATCTTATTAATGGATGAGGGGACGGTTTTGGAGAGGTGAGTCATCACCTTATGCCAGCCTTTAAGCAAAATAAGATGTAAATTAAGAAAAAGAACTATTTACTTTAAAAAGAAAATATCTCACCTTTTAACCTACCTCTCTCCTCTCTTCTTCATTTCTTCTTCTTCCACTGATTTTTCTGCTTCCTCCCTGCTCCAAAACCGTGAGAAGCAGCCCCATTCTTGCTCCACCTTCATTTGCTCACAAAATCTTCATTTTAGCTCTAAATCCAAAACTAAGCTTAGATAACTCTTAGTTAGATCAAGCCCTTGCTTCCTATCTTTTCAAAAATGGAAAAGCTCCAGTTCGGAGCCATGAGAAAACTCCATTAATTGAGTAAACTCAAGTTTGAAGAGCTCTTTTGGTTCTCCATTCATCCAAGGTAATGAAAGTGAAAGAAAAATCAACTTTCCTTCATTTTTCTTCATGTCTGAAAATTTCTTTCTCATGGGGGTTTTGTTTTACTCCTTGAACTAGCTTGTTTTAATCACCAAGGACTAGTGGAAGTCCTCTTTGATTCATTTCCAAAGTCTACCTTAAGACTCCAAGGTAATCATCCATTTAAAATGCCTTAAAGCACTCTTATTAACCTAGGAATGATTCCTTAAGTTAAGGTGCATTCATTAACACTCATTGGATTATTTGAATGAAAAATAAGAACATTGGCAAGGGAATTAAAGTTCATTGCTGAAATCAAGCAAGAGAATCCAAGGAGAAAAGTGTGAAAAGCTTAGAGAAAAAGGTAACTATTTTACCTCAAGGTGGTTTATTGTTTAAGGGGTGGTATTTAGATAAGTACTAAATGTAGCTTAAAGGTTACATTATGTAATGGGTTATATAACCTAGGGAAAAGAATTTAAACAAGCTTGTGAACTTGTGACTAAGGAGCTAATGGAAATGAGTTAGTAAGATAAGCTTAAGATGGATTTTAAGAGTATTATAACTACTATGAAATTGATGGGTGTAATTGCAGGTTGAAGGCTAATATATGTGGGAAATTCAGTGTTTAAATTCATGTCATTCAAGGGCCTAAGAGCCATGTCATTTAAGGGCCTAAGAGCCATGTCATTTAAGAGCCTTAGTGCTATGCAATTTAAGATTATTGCACTATATTGAGTTGGTTATGAATGGTTTGGATTTGGTGAGAAATATCATGAGGAAAGGATTTGATATGTGTGTGTTGATTAGAGGAGAAAAACTGTGCAAATAGGCATGATAATATACTAGAGGAGTTATGACGAAATTTGAGTAGAAAACAAAGTGTTTTAGTGGTTGTTGTGAATTTAAGTGACCATGGATTTGCTAGGAATCATTAAAGGAAATTGGAGAGGAAATGAGTTAACAAAGGTGTTCTTGAGGGTTAGAATGACCTAGAGCTATCTTGGAGGAATTAGAGGTTAGGTGGGTGTATTGGACACACCAAAATCATGGTATGGGGAATGTTGAGACTTGTACAAAAATCTGTAGGAAATGATGTACAATACCTTGTGACAATTTAGGTATGATCTAGTTTGTGTAACCTTTATGGTATTGAGTGGATTTGAGTAATGGAAATGAAAGTGTCTAAGAAGTGTATAGCATGGTCAAGGTAAGTGAAGAACAATGTTAAGGAGTAAAAAGGATGGCAAGAAATGTATATGTAGGTACAAGTTTAGGAGTGATGAGTAGTAAGTGTAAAGGAAAGGAAATTATGCACGGAGATGCAATATGACTTTGAGAACTTTGAGAAGTTTGAGTAAAGGAAATGGGTACGCATAATGATGCTTGAGGAGTAGTTAAGATGGTTGTGAAGAAACATTATGATTAGTTGAGGTCTTAGGCAAAATCACAAGTGTGAAGTGTAAGGAATCAAGTGTTAAGTGTAAGAATTTTGTAAGAAATTGAGTGACAAGTTTGGTGATGATTGAGGAAGGTTTAGTGCATATTTTAAGGTGGTTAAACATGTAGGAAACATGTGGAATGAGTGGGAAAAGATTGGGGTGAATTTGGAGTTCAAAATGAGTAGGAAAGCACTTTGAAAAATGGGGTCTGTTGTGGACCGCCCCTGTGGGGAGGTCCAGTTGAATTCTGCTGGACGAGTGTAGTTTCTGTTGTGGACCGCCCCTGGGGACCTCCCTAGAGGGGCGGTCCAAACTAGAGAGAAAAAAAAATTTTAAGGCTTCTAATGATGGAGGATTGGATGATAATGGTTTTAGATGATGTTTAGGCCTTGTTTGGTGACATGTAAAGGCCTTAAAAAGTGTAAACAAGTGTTAGGTTGGATGTGAGAGTTGTGAACTTAAGATCACAAGAGTAAAATTAAGTATAACAGGATGACGGGGTTAACTATAGGCGCATTAGTCGTTAAACAATCATATTACCCCGATGTTAATGGAAGCAATTGTAATGTTGCCAGTTGTTCGAGAATTATTCGAGGAACATAAGAGGACACAATAGAGTGGACTTTGGTGACAGGTATGGTTTTCTTGTAGCCTGCTTGCTAACGAGGTGTCCCTCGGCTTGTGTGCTATTTGTTTATATGTCCCGACTAAACAAGATAAAGCATGCAACACTAGTACAAAATAGACCTATCGCAGCGGTTGTTTTGGGTCTATCGCAGCGGTTCTAGAACCGCTGTGATGAGGTGCGCTGCGATAGGGTCTCCACCTATCTCAGCGGTTTTTGAAACGCTGCAGTAGGTTACCTATGGCAGCGGTTCCTAGCTAACAACCGCTGCCATAGGTGGGCTTCTGGAAAAAAAAAACAAGCCTATGGCAGCGGTTCCTAGCTAACAACTGCTGCCATAGGTGGGCGTCTGAAAAAAAAACAAGCCTATTGCAGCGGTTGTTAGCTAGGAACCGCTGCCATAGGTATTTGTTTTTTAACAAAAATTCTGCTTCATCTTCTTCCTCGCGCAACCATTCACCAGTTCAGAATCGGCGCAAAATATGTTCCTTTTTTCACCAGATCAAGTTGCAAAATTTCCGTGAGGCGCACAACATGTTCCTTGTTCTCCAAACCTATTGCAAAATTACCGTGAGATGAGAATACAGTGGTGCAACCCTTGTTCCTCGTCCACCAACCAGATTTGCAAAATTACAGTAAAAGAGGTGTAGATATGAGAAGAGAAAGAGGCACATAGCATATATGTTCTTGTTTGCCAGTTAGGGTTGCAAAATTACCGCGTGAGAATATTAATGGAGGCGCAGAGCTTCTTGTTCTCAGTTAGGGTTACAAAATTACCGAAGTAAAGATAAGTTCGAGCATATTACCATGAGGGAAGAGAAGAAGAATAAATGAGTGAAAGAAGAAGAGAGCGCAGAGCATGCGTACCTTGTTCGCCATCGACCGTGAGTGAAGAGAAGAAGAGAGCGCATAGTTGTTCCTTGTTCGCCGCGGCCAGAAGAAGGAGAGCGCAGAGCATAATTAACGTCAGTTAACAGAGGAGAAACTTTTATATTAAAACAAAAAGTCTATTGCAGCGGTTCCTAGTAACAACCACTGCAATAGGCTAAAAAAACTGGGAAAGTGAAATTTTTGAAAAAAATAAGCGGGAATTGTTTTTTTTTTAAAAAAATTGATCTACCTATTGCAGCGGTTCCTAGCTAACAACCGTTGCAATAGGCTTAAAATAAAGCGGGATAGTGAAAGTTTTTAAAAGTATAAGCGGGATATTTTTTTTTGAAAAAATCGACCTACCTATTGCAGCGGTTCCTAGCTAACAACCGCTGCAATAGGCTTAAAAAAAGCGGGATAGTGAAATTGTTTTTAAAAAAAAGCGGGATTGTTTTTTAAAAAAATCGACCTACTTACTGCAGCGGTTCCTAGTTAACAACCGCTGCAATAGGCTTTTAAAAACGCGGGATAATGAAATTTTTAAAAGAATAAGCGGGATTTTTTTTTGAAAAAATCGACCTACCTACCGCTACGCCCCTATTGCAGCGGTTGTAAGAGGAACCGCTGCAATAGAATGTTTTAAAATTTTCGCGTCACCTACCGCAGCGGTTGTTAGCTAGGAACCGCTGCGGTAGGTGACACGAAAATTTTAAAACATCCTATTTCAGTGGTTCCTCTTACAACCGCTGCATTAGGGGCGGTGCGGTAAGCCTGTTTTGTACTAGTGCAACCGGAATATTATGTTTGTTGTGTGATTGTGATGCACTAACACAACTTACCTTGAGAACATACTAACAATGTTTAGTAAAGAATTGTGTGAGTATAAGGAACACTCCCAAATATTGTTTTCTTAGTAACCGAAAGAGGTTAACTAACAAACATTGACTTTGAGACTTCTACTAATTAGAACTTGGGGGGAGTGAGGAATCCGGAATGGTTCGGTCATGCATGTGTTAAGTTGGAGGTTGGTATCCTTATCAGGTTCCGACTTCCAAATATGACTTGTCTTCGGACTCGTCGCCTAGAGTCGACATATAGACTCGACCTTCTCGAACTTCTTGTTTTATGAGGGAGGCATACTGAGATGGTGTGGTGAAATCTACCTAAATCCCAACTAATTCTAACAAATATTGTTTATGTAAACCAGTGGAGCTGATAACTCATTGGTTAGGGTTTCTTTGACCCGACAAGATAAACAATGAATTAAGGAACAACCATTCTAATTAAAGAACGGTTGCCTTAATTGAGATAAGATTTGAGATAAAGTACAACCAATTGTAATTAAAGAACGGTTGGTACATTGAGACTGAGATAAGGATTAAGATTGAGGTAAGATAAGAATGGACTGAGATTAGGAGATATCATAATTTTAAGAGTTAAAAGACTAACTCACTTACTAAAGGAACGCTTTTAAGCCGTTCATTGTGTTTGAATTTTGATTGTTCATATGTGGCTTGTTGTTTATTGCACTTCTTATTTATGTTGTGCATCTAATCAACTTCATGCTATCGACAATCAGTCGTCGTAGCCCCGTTAGCTTGGGGGCTATAAGATAATCGTACCAGCAAAGGTGCTGACCCCCTCAGGGGCTGCTGTTTATATCTTGCAGGTGAATGTCAGAAGACGACGGTCCTGAGAGTAGGGTCGGGTAGGATTACTACGGGTTGTTTTACTTTTGTTACACGAGTTGTGCATGTACACTCGTTTAGTAAATGGATGAGATGTTAGTATGATGTATTAGGATATGATATACTTGGATTAAGAACATGTACTTGGTTAAGATTTTGGTATGCTAATGTTCGGTATATTCGGGTCCATCAGACCGTAGCTAGATCTTGGAGTATTTAGTATGCCTAGTTAGTCACGTGGGTGACTAACGGCGGTAACACCAACTGTTGTAAGGATTCCGCTGTAATGTTGAGTTAAGTAAATGGAGGTTTATGAAATGACTATGTATTTATGAGTTGGGGTGTTACAAAAACTGGTATCAGAGCGTAGTTACGCTCTGATGACAGGAATTACCGAACTTAGGAGGATACCGAGTTAGAGTTTGAGTTATGGTTAAGGGTTGAGAGATAGAGCGAGAGATTTGTTAGTTAGGACTTCCCGGTGTTTACCGAATATCTATAGTACCTAAACCCGCCCTCCACTACCCTAACCTTGAATACAGGGAACAAACGCCAGAGAGAACTTCTCTTACACGGGGGAAACCCGATCTGGTAGTTAGTTAATATTAAGTAATACGAGAAACACATCGTTATACAACAGTTTACGAAAACTTGGAGGTTTTAATTAGAGCGCAAGGACAAAACAGGTGCTGCCAACGAAATTCTACCAATAAGAGAACGGTAATTACCGGCAACATGGGTCGACATGCTACGCAGTCGAGATACCCCGCCATACAAATAATAAGAAAAGCACTACGAGTGCAATGGAAAGGAAAAGAGAAGCGACATGAGTACCGGACAGTGGTCCGAAAGGGCATAGCAATGGGATAATACATAGCATGAGAATTAAAACTACCGGAAGGTCCAGTTAGAAATGGGAACTCCAAACCACATACAATGAGAAAGGTTACAAAACCTGGCTGACATAGCACCGGCGACGATGAAGACGCGTGCAAACTATATACCGGAACAGGACTACGATGTTGTTCCTAGAGGATAATCAGTACTGAGAAACCCCGATAAAACGTGTGGAAATAAGAGCGAGGATTAAGACATAAGTAAATAACAAGGGGTTCTCCCAGAAAGACGAACACGCTGATAAGTGGCAGTACTGTCAAAACAACCAGGAAACAGCCTAAGGTCAGTTATCCAAAACAAGAGGACATCTAAGGGGTCCCGAGGACTACCAATTACATGGAGATTAGGAGAAGGTACCACTACTGACGTGCACAGTACCGGTAACCCATCTTGCATGGCACACTTGCCGTAGCAAGTGCTACCATGGTTAAGTTATACGGAAAGCCATCATGGCGAGATAGTAGAACGCTACAGTCGCAATACATATTAATACCGGATTGCAAATCCATAAGAACCAGAGAATAAGATGCTGGAAAGGCCTAACGGCCTGACCATGACGAGCAGAGTTGACACACCAGTCAGCAGGGAGCTAAACTTGGACAGCATAATAAATTACCAAAATTTTAGCAACGGTACAACCTACAACAACAACAACAAACAGTACGGGCAGGTACACCAATCCTGAACCTCAAAGAGAGGAACCTAAGAGATCGCTCAATGATCCAAGCAAAACACCATGTAATCAATAACATACAAGGAATGCATTACGAGATATAGTGGAGACTATTAACACAACGTCTTCCAACATGAACGGGATGGAATTCCGGGGATGACCACTAAGAATACCAGTAACAAACATTCTTCATTGAAGATGTTGGTGAACCCCGGAAATAGGGATAGAGGAAATGAACCTAAGCTATAACCAACTAAGGATTAAAGATTTACAACCCCGAAGAAGAAAAGCTCAAAGGACTACCCCCACAGAGCGGGCATAGTCGAGCCGAAAAAATTGATGAACGATGGTTAGTATTGTTTGCCTAACTCATTAACACCCAAGTATGAATGATCATTGACGGGTGGCGTAGTCAACAAATGTTGAGCGAAGCATTGAGATGGAAACGCATGATAACCAGGATGTGATCCAACTTAGGCATCGTAAGGCGGATGCCAACTATGAACCTAACTTTAATTGCTAAAGGACATAAGTTTATTAGAACGATGGTATCGTCATAGACACCGATTGATCTCAGATCACCCGAATGGATTTCTATAGTAGGGAGCAGAATGCAGCAACGTACCATGAAACCCGCTACTACATTCAATATGTAACCTAACGGTGGATAGTGTTCAAAGAACCCGAAACATATGGAGAATGCCTATGGATGAGTAAGAGTACAGCAGTGAACCGAGCACCGGCTCTCACTCAATGACATTAAGCACTAAGAGCCTACGAGCCAAGGAATTAACCACATCAGAGCGCGAGGTGCAAAAAAGTATAATAGAGCTTATCTAAGCCATGGAGGAACTACTATTCGTAGATACAATCGGTTACAAAACCTATAAGTTAATTGTGGAGTGTAATTGTCAAAGGGCACCAATAAGAATCTTGAGGTAATACTATTGACAGGGGCGGAGAATTAACCATTCCTTTTAGGGTGGGGATACCTCTCCTTGTTGTGGGGCCATGAGTGGGAATAAACCCCTCAAAAAGTGCTTTCACTTATTAGAGATATAATACGCTTTTATTAGAGAATGCAAACTATAAGCCTTGAAATTGTCTTAGAACATTTCAGTTACGCGTAAATGATAAGAAAGGATGCATAGACAGACCTCATATCTGACACCCAGGATTTAAGAATTAGTAATCGTTGGAGATGAATGTTGTGAGTGCAAATATGGCACGTCAAGTGACCAACGCTCAGAAGAGCATATGACTTAATGAATAACTTCTTCAGTAACCAGTAAATCACTTGGTAAATAACATCATAAATGATGGAGGTATGTGAGAGAGATTAACCTATTTATGAAACCTAAGTTGAAACAAAACATCTTCACATTAAGAGGTAACAATATTACAACACTATACGGCAATTGCCATACACCGAAATTAGAGAACTCCCAGTGTGTTTACACCAAGAAGGGATTGAGTATAAGATAAGATGTTAGAATAAATAAGTAAGTAGTTGCACCATCAATGGGCAACATAGTAAAGGCCAACTACCACGGTAGCAGAGGGCATAAGGACAATACCTATATTAGTTGATTAAGTCATGGTGCGCAGTAAAGCGACCATTATGTATAAGCCGTCAAATATTGACACTGAGGCAATTAGATTTATGAGCTGAAACCAATATGAGTAAGGAAATAAGATGAAAGACAAACTATGCATTGACGCTAGTAGACTAGGCCATGCGAGGTAAGATTTCACAGGAAGCACACTGCCCATTCCTTAAGGAACTGGAAGTGCATTCCTAGCAGAGCAAAATATGAGAGGCTCTTTCGAAAGAGACCTCAGTTACTAAGAATCGAGTCAGTACAAAATACATAAAGGAGCTAGAACATACCATATCCAAGAACACAGTAGATGGATTTCCCTTGATTAAGTTCAAGAAGAACAATAAGTGTTACCATGGAACGATGAAGAGGAGATCAACAACAGAATACTTCATAATTAGCAATAGCTAAACGTGTGATGGACACTACGAGTTTACTAAAACGAGATGTGGGACGACTGCACCCCACAGGGGTTTGCAGGCCTGACAGACTCATTTATGAGTTAGTCGGGTAAGTAGTAATGTACCAGTAAGGTACCCAATGCATGTAGACGAGTAGTGTAAGGAACACGGGAAGTAGTTGACTCCGTACCACAGCCAATGACGCAAGTTTAGACAAGAGCAACTACTACCACAAACAGTTGAAGAGAAGAAACTGTAACACCCCTACCGCTAATACCGTCATTACCGTCCAATCTCCCCATACTTCCATACTCACGCAGCGGATACATACTTACACAACGGTGGGTGATACAATGTCGTTAGCCACCCACGTGACTAACAAGGCTTACTACTACTTACAGCATCGGTCTGATGGACCAGAATTCCCGAGTATTACACAATTACAATATATACACCAATTAACAATGAAATACCCCAAACCTTGGTATGTTGTGTAAATGTTAAACTATGGTATTTAAAGGCTAAAAAGTGCCTTAGAAACATCAATGAACCATTTAAACCATGGTAAAACACAATAAAACACTAAGACACGGTGTGAGCAAAAACATGCTCTAAGCTTGGAGTGAACTTGGTTAGGACCCAAAGAGCCTACCAAGACGTGATAATATTTAATTATGATTTTATAAGTCTAATTAAGTCCTTAGGAAACCTTGGTAGACATTGGAACCAAACAAAACATAAATAAATACCTTAAGGTCAATATGGGCTAAAAAGTGCTCTAAGCTTGGGATAAATTTGTATAAGACCTAATGGTCATACCTATACCTTATAAATATGTTAATGAACATATTAAATCAATTACCAAAGATAACCAAGCTTGAAAACAAGTTAAGACACAAAAAGTGCTTTAAGGAGTCTTAAAGCACATTTTTGAAAAGTTGTCTTGTAAATGAGTTTTGAGTGGCTAAATGTCCATCATTACTCTTAAATATATATGTGTACTATATAGTATCACATTTGGATGCCTATATCAATAGGAAATCAAAAATTTCACTTCTATGTGCCTTGTTTTTATGAATAGTGATTTTAATAAGCTAGTTTGTAACATATGTTATCATAAGTAATTAAATTGACAAATAAAGACTAAAATACCCTATGTAATAAAGGGGGCCGGTTTTCTAAGTGTGGTGACTCACCACTCTCTTGTTAATATGAAAAGTAAATAAAGATGACTAATTAATGTACTATTTGCTTTATAAGCACAAATATCTTCTAAAAAAGCAAGTTATCTCATTCTCTCATTTCCTTCTCATTTCACACGGTTCCAAGTCTTCTTCTACCTCCCTTCTTGCTGTTCTCTCACGGTAATACTCACCACCACCATTAAACTCTAGCTTTGACCTCTTGTAAATCCAAGCTCACTTAACCAAATCAAAAACAAACACCACCAATCTCTTCCTCTCATCAAGCTCTTCATTTCTATCTTCTTAAAATTCCAAGACCATCATTTCGGTGCCATGGAGTTCCACCATTGAAGGAGCTTGAGCTTGTATTTCTACAAATTATTACTCTCCTTTGCTTCTAGGTAAGGAATCTCAAAGAAAAATCATGTTTCCTTCATGTTTTTGCTTTGACCGAAAATGCACATTAATGGTGCTCCTTGTGTGACTTTGTTCTAGCTTCATTCCAACCTTTCATGGACTAGGTGGAGTCCTCTCTTGATAGATATTCAAACTCTCTTCAAAGATCAAGGTAAAACAACTACATTAATGTTTTTGAAACAATGTAAACTTAGGGTTTACAATGAGATGAAGCATAAAGCTTATATACTCATTTCATTGTTGGTATATTGTTTGGTAGTTGACAAGGAATAAATATCTTACCGGTTTTATAAGGAAACAAGAAAGAAGTTTGGGTGGAAAAGAGGTAAATATACTAACCTAATGTGGTTTAATGCCTTAGGAGAAATGAGCTTATAATGCTTGTTAAAAACTACCTAAAGAGCAAATGGTGAATGACTTAGTAAAGTGTTCTCAAGGAGACTAGTAAAAGAACATATGTCTTGGTGTATGTATTTGCAGGTCAAAGGCATTATTATGTGGGAAATTCAGTGTTTAAGGTTTATGCAATTTAAGGGCCTAAGAGCCATGCTATTTAAGGGCCTAAGTGCCAAGCAATTTAAGTTATGCACTATATTGTGACGTAGTGTAAATTTGGTGAAGTCTTGTGTGTGGTGGTGTTTTTGATGGATTTAGGTGTTCTTGAATGTTTAGTGGCGAAAACCATGAGTTTTGGAATGATGATGTGCTAAGAGAACCCATGTCAAAATTTAGGAAAATGTATAAGAAGTTCAAAGTGTTTAAAGGAATTTTGGTGAACTAGGAAGTGTTCTAGAGTGTAATATGGATTTAGGCATTATTTTGGGGTTTTAGTATATACCAAAGTCATTTTGGACTTAAGTTGAGACTTAGGCAAACTTTGGTAAATTGAGGAAAAAGTGTAAGCTTGGAAAAAGGAATTATAAGAATGACATAAGGAGTTTTGATTTGTAAGAAAGGATGTTTGGATGATGATGTTTGTGTGGAAGATATGTCTTGGTATAATGGTTAGAACAGGC
Organism: Limonium bicolor; assembly: GCA_023374045.1. Taxonomy (NCBI): domain Eukaryota; kingdom Viridiplantae; phylum Streptophyta; class Magnoliopsida; order Caryophyllales; family Plumbaginaceae; genus Limonium; species Limonium bicolor. Next base: position 98,278,300 of record CM041781.1, read on the forward strand.
ATGAAACATCACTTAGGAACCTAGGGAGTAGATACTATAAGTGTTGGAGGCTTTGGAGGAATTTGGCTAAGTGTTTAAAGGCTTGGAAATTGAGCATTTTGCCTTGTCCGAACTTCCGTCCGGACATGGAAGTTCGGACAGGCTCTGTTGGGTAAGAATTTTGCACACTCGAACTGTGTCCGAACTTGGGAAGTCCGGACACATGTTCGGACGCATGGATTTCCGCATTAAGTGATTCTCGACTCACGTCCGAACTTCCGAAGTCCGGACACAAGTTCGGTGTGTCGTTTTCAGTTTAAAGTCACGGCTTGCGTCCGAACTTGGAGGTTCGGACACAAGTTCGGACAGGCCACTGTATGGACCAAAAAACTTTGTTTTAAGGTGGGAAAAGTTGCCTAAAAATGGTGATTACTAAGTAATGATGTTATAAGAATGTTAAGGACATGTTAAGTGAGTTATAATGACAATTTAGTGGAGGAAAAATTGTATTAAAATATAAAAGTAAAACAAGTTAAAAAGTGAAGTTATGTAACTAAGTTAATGGGGAAAAGTTATAAGCGTTAGACATTAAATAATCATGCTACCCCGATGTTAATAAAAGTACATGTAATGTTATCAGTTGTTCGAGAATTGCTCGAGGAACATAAGTGGGCATGATAAAGTGGACTCCGGTGACAGGTATGGTTTTCTTGCAACCTGCGTCCTACCGGATTACACCGGCTTGTATGCCAATGTGTTTTTCTGTATGTTTGCCACGTTATAAGATAAATCATGAAACGAGTTTACAGTCGTTATTGTTGTTGTGTGTTTACGTGCCGATACCGGTAACCTCGAATGCACATGAAAGGCTAGTTAACCACTATTAGGTAAACGTAAGAGAACGGTATCTGGTAATAACGTTTCCGACCTAAGGAACGTTCTAACCACGGCTATGCGTGAGCTAGTCATGTGATGTTTGTGTGTGATGTTTGTGTGTGAATGTATGACTCTCCCTTCCCTTGTGTGTCTAACAAGACTTAACCCAATGTTGTGATTGTTAATTAAGTTCAATGTTGAACTTCTAACAAGTGCTAACGGGGGAAGTGAGGAGTCCGGTCTGTTCCGGCCACGCGTGTGAGTATGGGGGTCGTTGTCATATCAGGTTCGATCCTCTCTGTATGTTATGGTTGTTTTCCAATTTGGTTTCCAACCTTCCCTTTAGCTTAACCAAGGCTATTACTGACTCACGTCGGGCCACAGGGGCATACTATGTTATGTTTGTTCGGTGTGCTTGGGTCACTATATCCGAGACACCTTGTGTTAAGTTATCCGTTCATTTAACGAGACGGTAACGAGTTATGTAATGAGTCATCATGAGACTGGCAACATTCTCTAGGCTCACCAGTGTATTAACGATGTTTGGGTCGGTTCCTAAGAGAACCATTCCCGTTATGTTATGTGATGTTGTTGTAATGCAATTTCTATTGCGATGTTATTATGTGCACGTTGAAACGTGAAAGTGTTGTTATGTGTTGTTATGGGATGCATGTTATATGTTGTAAAATGTGGAGTATGTGGATCATGGATATGAATCCCAGTTTGTGATAAGAGGCGTTTAAGGATAACCCGAATAACGGGTAAGTGTCGTCTATTAAGGAAGTAGCTCCATTAGAGGAGAAGCACTCTAGGGATAATGAATATCATGAGTGACTTATCAAATAAGGATGTATTATCCGTTTATTGAGCCCATTGAGGCGAAATGTTGGTGTTGTGTGTTTACAGTTGCATGCACGATTTAAATATAATCAACCGCATGCTAAGACGACAATTAGTTGTGCGTGGCCCGGTAGCATGTGGGCTGCGGGATTACCATACCAGCAAAGGTGCTGAGCCCCTTGGGGGCCACCCTTTCTCTTCTTTTTTATTTCAGGTACGAAGTGCTGGAAGTCGTTCGAGAGTAGGACGGGTAGTCGTTGTACATGGGTAATTATTTAAGTGTATATATACAGTAGGCGTAGTAAGACCGAAACTGTTATCGGCATCAGTTTGTGAATACTCGGTACAGTTGAAAGGTGTATGTTGTTGTTGTTGTCCATGGAAAGGGATAGTAATGTGTAGTCGCGCGGGAATTTAGCCCATCAGTCCGGTACAATGTATATGTATTAGCCTTGTTAGCCACGTGGGTGGTTAACGGCGTGTAACACCAAGAAGTTAAGTAATGTGTTGAAGTTTGTTTTCCGCTGCAGTTTGTTGTTAAGTGTGTATGTTGTTTGGATGGGGTGTTACAAAAAGTGGTATCGGAGCGAAGTATTGCTCTGATGACTGAATTACCTAGCTTAGGAAGTATCGAGTTAAGATTTTAGTACTTCGGGTTAAGGGTTGAGTGATAGCGTGAGAGATACGCTAGTTAGGAGTAACCAGTGTGTACTAGAAACCTACAGTGTCCAACCCACCCTCCATAATCCCTGTTTTATAACTTGGGAAAGAACGCCAGAGAGATGAAAGTCCTCTCATACTCGGGAAACCCGATCTGGCTGTTATTAAGTACCTCTATGAGAACGGAGAACCTGTCATACAGTAGATCCCGAAAACTGGGAATCCCGGAGACGGTGTGCATCTGAACAATGCTAACCGCATTTCATAACAAAGAATGAAGAATCAGTGTATAGAAGAATAGAATTTTCGGCAACCTGGGTCGACATGCCGAGCAGTCGAGGATAACCAGCTTGCAACGCACCGACCGTGCAACAGGCAAGAAGTGGATTAGTGAAACCCGAGACGAGTGTCTACGGGACCACAGTTGATAAATAATACACCAACAGTATACCAACCGACAAGGGAACTACAACGTAGTGCCCAAACAAGAGACAAGTCTCAGTAACCACGACAAATACGTGGAACGGGCTACGAAGAGGAAACAATACAAAAGAAAAGGGGGTCTCCCAGAATGGGAAACACCCTAGTGATGATCATCATGTGAAGACAGTGAGAAGTCACCTAGAGGAGTTATTATCAAGACAGTAAGGTCAGTGAGGGCCAACAAGGCCACCGATGATAGTGCGGGTAAGAACAATACCACAACCGGTATGTGTTGAACCGATAACCAGTTAGCATGGCGCACTTGCCATGGCAAGTGCTGTTATAACATGGCTGTTCGGGGAAGTTTTAACAAATACAAGTACTTAGTAAAGTACCACGAAGTTAAGTGTGATCATTATAACCATGGAAGGGCTTAACAGCCTGACCTTTGTAATTGGAAGTACACCAGTCAGCAAGAAGCTAGACTTGGCTAAGGTAAGAAGATGTTGTGAAACCATGAAAATTTTCTTTCAAACCCAGATTTATTCAAACTCTTTCTTTTCAAAGCCAAAATTTTCTTTCAAACCAACGCTTCTTTCTACCTTCTTTTAAGAACCAAACCAGTAAACCAAGGACAATTGATAAAAGTACAACAGTGGATAAGCTTTCCCTCGATTAAGTTCGGGAAGCACAGGGTGCATATTGTCACAAGACAATATAAGGGGAGCTGACAACAGAATACTTCACCTAGGCGTGTGACGGACACTACGAGTGTACCAACTGAAATGTGGGACGACCGCACTCCGGTAGGAGCTTGTGGGCCTGACAAACCTACTTATGGGTTAGTTGGGTAAGTAGTAATGTATCAGTAGGGTACCCCAGATATGTATACGAGTAGAGTCCGAAACACGGGAAGTAGTCGACTCCGTTCTACGGTCAGCAGTAAGAGTCAAACAAGAGCTAAGGATTACCATGAATGGTTAAAGTAAAGGAACTCAGTTAAGTTAACGAGACTAAAGGAATTAGTGAATTCCTTTCACGAAATGCTTAAGAGTCAGGAGGTGCGAAGTGCACTAACTGTAATGTAAAGACATCTTATCGTCTTAAGGATCCTCTGGGATAAACATGTTAGCTGGAACGGTGACCCAGCCTGTCCATGGCTAAGCAGATGCCTGATGTGGACACATTAATGTGCAAGGAAGGGATGAAACTCCCAGAATGAGTACCTACACTACCAGGAAATGTTGATCTTCACAGGAGGAGATAATGAGCCAGTTGAGAACGCAAACGGCGTGGCTAACTCGATATATCAGTAAGTACGAACCAAATGTAATGGCATGACTTAGTAACACCCAGGAGCAATCCTTAAAGGGTGTTCGCATCAATAATTGTTGCATGAAATGACGTGACAGAAACACGAGGGTTGAAACTAACATCCAGTTTAGACATAAGTTGTCAGGAGACGGACTGACAATCCTAAGGGGCATCCCATGAAAGGGAACGGAATGCAACGACCTTGTCATGGAGCTCAATATAACGTCCAAACCATGTAATGTTGTACAGAGAAGTACATGTGTGTGGACAGCCTACAATGAGCGCAGCTCAAGGCAAATAAGGTTTATAGGCCACAAACAAAATGTGTTATGTAAATTAGATTGATTGCAGAAGTTTATGTTATATAAGTGAATAGAGTGGAGAACGAACCACTGCATTAAGAGTGGGGATACCTCTCGATACTGTGAAACCGCTGGAGCGGTAGTTATGTGAACCAAGCTCAAGAAATATGTTAAGGATGGATGATATTATTATTGAAAGAGAGCAGTTAGTTTAGTAGCATGTGTGTATAAAGTGAAGCACCGAGCTGAATAATGCCGGCTTGTGACTCGAATGAGCAACACTCCAGGAGCATTCAGTAGTCATCCAAATGAGTGATGAACCATAATAATGTAAGTATATGTGTGGAAGTTAATGTGACAGTAAATACCATGTAAGTTAGTGTTATACAATGAGTAAGAGCACGGTTCGCAGCTAGCGACCGTTGTATCAATGTTATTGAGTAATGATGTGGCAGATAAGACCAGTTATGAGTTAAACTCAGTGGAGATACAAGATAAGTGATGATAAACAAACTCGGCAGTAAGCCAGTAGCCAGTATTACGAGATCGGAATCTCAATGAAACACAGTGTGAATTCCATGCGAATCACATTAGGGATTTACTGTCAAGAGTTTACACCTCTGCACTGTATGACTGAGTGTTTTGATATTGCACTTGCGCAGTAATGATCGAGGGGATAGCTAGGAATTGGAAACATGTTAATTGTGGAGCAATAATGTTATAATGGCCGATGCATAGGAAATGAAGGCCGCACCAATAAAAAGTACTTGTACAAAACCAAATGTGGAGACATGATTAACAGTAAGTGACTACAGTAGCACTAACTGCCAAATATCGGTATGGAATATACCCCAAATGTTGAAATAGTTGAGAGAGCACTACACTCTAGGTAGCTCAATCTCAAACGAAGTAAGTGGAAGGGAACAAGTCAATCATTGTGAAATACATAGCTGTAACACAGTAAATTGTTATGGAAGTGGATAGAAAGTGTATAACTCACCGAATTCGCTAACGGTAAGAGATACCACGCGTGGGTTAAGAAACCATTGTTACCAAGATGAAGGTGACAATTGGGGATGTACAATACAGTAAGAATAACAAATGGGGCAATTGAGCTCTACAGTTATTAGAGTTTCGCAACAGAATCTAGTGAGCCAGTGATTCAAGTGTTGAATGTACATGGTGAACATGAGTGAATGACTAATTATTAACGCCTAGAAGCCTAACAGGCCAGAATCGAAACCAACTAAGAGTTTAAACAAACTCCAATGAGAATTCTTGGTTAGGAACTAAACCGCCAATATGGTTAAGATCCTCTAATCAGAATCCATTGTGAATAGACCGCGTGGAAGTTAAAACACTTCACGACGGCATAAATCTTAAGCCAATGTTTAGTGATTGATTACGTGGGTGTAATCCCTTTAAGGGGGGGGTTATAGAGCGCAAAACCACTTAGTGTGTATTACCGTACAAGTGTACGTAGTGTATGTGACTTAACTGTGCATAGCCAAAGTTATGTTTTGATTATTGGTGTGTGTGTTACGTAAACAACACATTCGTTCATGGTTTAATTGTGGTAATTGCGCACAGAAGTTGCGAATACCATTGTGATAAGTGTGTTGATTTGTTAACAGTGGTGTGTGATAGTACAAGTGTAGAGAGTAGAGAAACTCCCGGGGAACAAACCCCGACAGTGTATAAATGTGAAACCGTGTGTTGTATTTTGATAAAATATATGTGTATATATATTATATAGTGACTCAGGAAAGGTTATGGAACCAACATAGAACCTAGTGAGAATAGATTCCCTAGGTAACAACATTAAAGGTATGGAAATAATTGATTGATGAAGTTTCTATCCCTTGGAGATGTTTGATCATGATTAGATGATTAAAAGATAGAAAATTGGAAATGAGTGATTTATTTGATGCTTGAAAAAAGTGGGAAGTGGAACTTGATTTGCATGCGATCAAGGGAAGCCGAACACAAACGGGGTGGAAGGATAGTTCAACATTGATGCTGATCACATCAGGGTTGGATGACTCTTGAAGCTCCCTATAAGTGGTCACAAATAACCACGCTAAGAAAAGAAGCAAAGAGCATAAGTTGGACTTGGAGTTGTGTGTGTTTTTCAAAAGGATTTTCAATTGGTATTTATAAACGTCGATAGTTTTTTACATAATTAAAGTTCTCTTACTTAACCTCACAGGAAAAAAATTTCAAATTTAAGTGATTGTTTTGATCTCCCAAAGGCACGGGACGGAAGGTGTCCATCGCGACCGGGTTCTGCGGGAGCACAGTATATCAAAGATATTTTTTTTATTGCTATACATGCTATGACATGTTGTGTGGTATGTGTAAAAAATGTTATTTTGACTTTGATTTCCTAAAGTGTATGCTATTAAGACCTATGAGTCTAAATGTGTGTGTTACATAGACCTATGTGTCTAAAGGCGTTATGTTATCAAGACTTAGTGTCTAAATGTTGTTATGTTACCAAGACCAGAGAGTCAAAGGGTTGTTATGTATGTGTAAATGTTGTTAAGATACCCGGACCATTGAGTCCGAGGTTATCATGTGAGTATGTTATGTTATGTATGGATGTGTATATGTTACCCGGACCATTAAGTCCGAGGGTGTGATGTAAAGTAAGTTTGGTTATGGAAGTTTTATTTCTATAAGTAATCCCCGTATTCTAATCCAAGATGGGTGGGAAGTGTAAACTTCGAGGACGAAGTTTTTTAAGGGGGGTAGATTGAAATACCCCAAAAACCTTGGTATGTTGTGTAAATGTTAAACTATGGTATTTAAAGGCTAAAAAGTGCCTTAGAAACATCAATGAACCATTTAAACCATGGTAAAACACAATAAAACACTAAGACACGGTGTGAGCAAAAACATGCTCTAAGCTTGGAGTGAACTTGGTTAGGACCCAAAGAGCCTACCAAGACGTGATAATATTTAATTATGATTTATAGGCTAATTAAGTCCTTAGGAAACCTTGGTAGACATTGGAACCAAACAAAACATAAATAAATACCTTAAGGTCAATATGGGCTAAAAAGTGCTCTAAGCTTGGGATAAATTTGTATAAGACCTAATGGTCATACCTATACCTTATAAATATGTTAATGAACATAGTAAATCAATTACCAAAGATAACCAAGCTTGAAAACAAGTTAAGACACAAAAAGTGCTTTAAGGAGTCTTAAAGCACATTTTGAAAAGTTGTTTGTAAATGAGTTTTGAGTGGCTAAATGTCCATCATTACTCTTAAATATATATGTGTAATATATAGTATCACATTTGGATGCCTATATCAATAGGAAATCAAAAATTTCAATTCTATGTGCCTTGTTTTTGTGATAGTGATTTTAATAAGCTAGTTTGTAACATATGTATCATAAGTAATTAAATTGACAAATAAAGACTAAAATACCCTTATGTAAAAGGGGGCCGGTTTTCTAAGTGTGGTGACTCACCACTCTCTTGTTAATATGAAAAGTAAATAAAGATGACTAATTAATGTACTATTGCTTTATAAGCACAAATATCTTAAAAAGCAAGTTTATCTCATTCTCATTTCACACGGTTCCAAGTCTTTTCTACCTCCCTTCTTGCTGTTCTCTCACGTAATACTCACCACCACATTAAACTCTAGCTTTGACCTCTTGTAAATCCAAGCTCACTTAACCAAATCAAAAACAACACCACCAATCTCTTCCTCTCATCAAGCTCTCATTTCTATCTTCTTAAAATTCCAAGACCATCATTTCGGTGCCATGGAGTTCCACCATTGAAGGAGCTTGAGCTTGTATTTCTACATATTATTACTCTCCTTTGCTTCTAGGTAAGGAATCTCAAAGAAAATCATGTTTCCTCATGTTTTTGCTTTGACCGAAAATGCACATTAATGGTGCTCCTTGTGGACTTTGTTTAGCTTCATTCCAACCTTTCATGGACTAGGTGGAGTCCTCTTGATAGATATTCAAACTCTCTTCAAAGATCAAGGTAAAAAACTACATTAATGTTTTTGAAACAATGTAAACTTAGGGTTTACAATGAGATGAAGCATAAAGCTTATATACTCATTTCATTGTTGGTATATTGTTTGGTAGTTGACAAGGAATTAAATACCTTACCGGTTTTATAAGGAAACAAGAAAGAAGTTTCGGTGGAAAAGAGGTAAATATACTAACCTAATGTGGTTTAATGCCTTAGGAGAAATGAGCTTATAATGCTTGTTAAAAACTACCTAAAGAGCAAATGGTGAATGACTTAGTAAAGTGTTCTCAAGGAGACTAGTAAAAGAACATATGTCTTGGTGTATGTATTTGCAGGTCAAAGGCATTATTATGTGGGAAATTCAGTGTTTAAGGTTTATGCAATTTAAGGGCCTAAGAGCCATGCTATTTAAGGGCCTAAGTCCCAAGCAATTTAAGTTATGCACTATATTGTGACGTAGTGTAAATTTGGTGAAGTTTGTGTGTGTGGTGTTTTTGATGGATTTAGGTGTCTTGAATGTTTAGTGGTGAAAACCATGAGTTTTGGAATGATGATGTGCTAAGAGAACCCATGTCAAAATTTAGGAAAATGTATAAGAAGTTCAAAGTGTTTAAAGGAATTTTGGTGAACTAGGAAGTGTTCTAGAGTGTAATATGGATTTAGGCATTATTTTGGGGTTTTAGTATATACCAAAGTCATTTTGGACTTAAGTTGAGACTTAGGCAAACTTTGGTAAATTGAGGAGAAAGTGTAAGCTTGGAAAAAGGAATTATAAGAATGACATAAGGAGTTTTGATTTGTAAGAAAGGATGTTTGGATGATGATGTTTGTGTGGAAGATATGTCTTGGTATAATGGTTAGAACAGGCATGAAACATCACTTAGGAACCTAGGGAGTAGATACTATAAGTGTTGGAGGCTTTGGAGGAATTTGGCTAAGTGTTTAAAGGCTTGGAAATTGAGCATTTGCCTTGTCCGAACTTCCGTCCGGACATGGAAGTACGGACAGGCTCTGTTGGGTAAGAATTTTGCACACTCGAACTGTGTCCGAACTTGGGAAGCCGGACACATGTCGGACGCATGGATTTCCGCATTAAGAGATTCTCGACTCACGTCCGAACTTCCGAAGTCCGGACACAAGTTCGGACGTGTGTCTGTTTCAGTTTAAAGTCACGGCTCGCGTCAGAACTTGGAGGTTCGGACACAAGTTCGGACAGGCCACTGTATGGACCAAAAAACTTTGTTTTAAGGTGGGAAAAGTTGCCTAAAAATGGTGATTACTAAGTAATGATGTTATAAGAATGTTAAGGACATGTTAAGTGAGTTATAATGACAATTTAGTGGAGGAAAAATTGTATTAAAATATAAAAGTAAAACAAGTTAAAAAGTGAAGTTATGTAACTAAGTTAATGGGGAAAGTTAAGCGTTAGACATTAATAATCATGCTACCCCGATGTTAATAAAAGTACATGTATGTTATCAGTTGTTCAAGAATTGCTCGAGGAACATAAGTGGGCATGATAAAGTGGACCGGTGACAGGTATGGTTTTCTTGCAACCTGCGTCCTACCGGATTACACGGCTTGTATGCCAATGTGTTTTTCTGTATGTTTGCCACGTTATAAGATAAATCATGAAACGAGTTTACAGTCGTTATTGTTGTTGTGTGTTACGTGCCGATACCGGTAACCTCGAATGTGCATGAAAGGCTAGTTAACCACTATTAGGTAAACGTAAGAGAACGGTATCTGGTAATAACGTTTCCGACCTAAGGAACGTCTAACCACGACTATGCGTGAGCTAGTCATGTGATGTTTGTGTGTGAATGATGACTCTCCCTTCCCTTGTGTGTGTCTAACAAGACTTAACCCAATGTTGTGATTGTTTAATTAAGTTCAATGTTGAACTTCTAACAAGTGCTAACGGGGGGGAAGTGAGGAGTCCGGTCTGTTCCGGCCACGCGTGTTAGTATGGGGGTCGTTGTCATATCAGGTTCGATCCTCTCTGTTGTTATGGTTGTTTTCCAATTTGGTTTCAACCTTCCCTTTAGCTTAAACCAAGGCTATTACTGACTCACGTCGGGCCACAGGGGCATACTATGTTATGTTTGTTCGGTGTGCTTGGGTCACTATATCCGAGACACCTTGTGTTAAGTTATCCGTTCATTTAACGAGACGGTAACGAGTTATGTAATGAGCTCATCATGAGACTGGCAACATTCTCTAGGCTCACCAGTGTATTAACGATGTTTGGGTCGGTTCCTAAGAGAACCATTCCCGTTATGTTATGTGATGTTGTTGTAATGCAATTTCTATTGTGATGTTATTATGTGCACGTTGAAACGTGAAAGTGTTGTTATGTGTTGTTATGGGATGCATGTTATATGTTGTAAAATGTGGAGTATGTGGATCATGGATATGAATCCCAGTTTGTGATAAGAGGCGTTTAAGAATAACCCGAATAACGGGTAAGTGTCGTCTATTAAGGAAGTAGCTCCATTAGAGGAGAAGCACTCTAGGGATAATGAATATCATGAGTGACTTATCAAATAAGGATGTATTATCCGTTTATTGAGCCCATTGAGGCGAAATGTTGTGTGTTGTGTGTTTACAGTTGCATGCACGATTTAAATATAATCAACCGCATGCTAAGACGACAATTAGTTGTGCGTGGCCCGGTAGCATGTGGGCTGCGGGATTACCATACCAGCAAAGGTGCTGAGCCCCTTGGGGGCCACCCTTTCTCTTCTTTTCTTATTTCAGGTACGAAGTGCTGGAAGTCGTTCGAGAGTAGGACGGGTAGTCGTTGTACATGGGTAATTATTTAAGTGTATATATACAGTAGGCGTAGTAAGACCGAAACTGTTATCGGCATCAGTTTGTGAATACTCGGTACAGTTGAAAGGTGTATGTTGTTGTTGTTGTCCATGGAAAGGGATAGTAATGTGTAGTCGCTCGGGAATTTAGCCCATCAGACCGGTACAATGTATATGTATTAGCCTTGTTAGCCACGTGGGTGGTTAACGGCGTGTAACACCAAGAAGTTAAGTAATGTGTTGAAGTTTGTTTTCCGCTGCAGTTTGTTGTTAAGTGTGTATGTTGTTTGGATGGGGTGTTACAACCAACCAAGTATAACAATGCTCCATTCAATACAATGCTCCATAATACAATACATTACAATACACCGAGTTTACTAAGATCCAAATCCAAATACAATAATTATTTCAAGTTTATACATACTCATTAAGAGTCTAGCATCTACCCATTCCTCACAACTACATCATTCCATTTACATAATGGTGTACCCCTTGGTACACTTCTACGTCAAAGGCTACAAGCCTTATACCATTCTCTACTATCTACAATTCCTTTCTAGCTATCTAAACATAGCCGCCGGTCTCTTACTGCGACCATAACCGCTTCGGTACCTGTACAATAAAAACAATGCCCCAAGGGGCTCAGCTTACGCTACATATGACTTCCACATACCCCGCGTACTAGCGAGGGTACGCCGACCACTTGGTCGAATACATGCAATTCATTTTACTCATACATACATACATGCTTCATTCATAATACTACAATACTCCACAAAGCATACATACATTTCAATACATACAAGGAAGACGATACAAGTCAACCAATCATACTTACCTTCACGGAATTACGCTTACACAATACATACACAATGCTTGTTAGCTTCATTTACCCACCCGGGTTAATCGGGTGGTCATTAATCTTTTACTCAGGGTCAATGACTTACACCAGCCAAGACCATTACTCATACAATACTTTACTTACTTACTTACTCAAGTTAAGTCATAGTGACCTCCGGGCAGGGACTACACCGTCCCACCACCGGGCTTTACTGTGGCTCACCAATCTAGGATGCTACCCATTTAAGGGATTTGGCCCATAGAAAGGATTCAGGCCAAGAATCGGATCCAACCTCTTGTGTCTCCTCATCCTGACGCGTGGCCAAAACTATATCGGACTTCTACTCATTCCAATTTACTCATACTTAAGTTAGGAGTTAGGTAGTTAAGAATTAGTAGAAGTCAACACATCCATACCACACAACAATACATTACACAAGTACACTACAAGATACATATACACTTCATCCTCATTCATTCATTTCATGAATTATACAAACTAAATGTTCAAGACAATATAACAAGAACAAATATAATACAAGCACAAGTAAGTGCATTAAAGTTCGATTCGTGCATTAATCTTATTTAGGTGATCAAATAAGAACACAAATCGGGGTAACCAGTATAGGATACAGAGCATGAAGAAATCTTACCTTTCACCGGGATTTACTTTACCGGGTGTCCTCACGTTCCTTTGGTTCTCTTGTTCCTCGAGCCTTATTCTCGAACCAATGACTATATGCCAAATGGTTTTTAATACTAAGCATTATGGTACATACATAGTTACTACCCCTGTACTTACCCCGTTGTCCTGTTATTTCGGTTTAACTTAATGTTCTTAATTCACAACTTCCTTAATCACTTCTCATACATGTTTACACTTCTTAGGGCTTTAAAGATCACCAAACAAGGCCTTAACAACTTCTAAAACCATTACCCATCAATCCCCCATGTTTTAAAGCCTAAAAACTACTTTCGGCAACTTTTTAGGGGTGGTCCGGGACTTGGTCCGGACCCAAGTTCCGGACCATTCACAGATTGTACTCTCGGCATAATTTAGCTATTGGTCCGGGACTTGGTCCTGGACCTAGGTCCCGGACCACCTACAGGTTTTACTTTAGAAGTGTTTTTCAGTGCGTTCCGGGACTTGGTACATATCCTAGGTCCCGGACCCTGCTAAAAACTGCTACTAGGTTGATTTTTCAACCCCAAATCAACCCTTAATCCACCTCCAATCATTCCATAATCTTTCCACATGTTTTGTACATGTTTAAACACACTTAAACACTCATTAAAACTCCTTAAATCCATGGTCCAATACTTGCTCAACTTCTTGCTCAAATTCTACAAATTTCCATTCTCATTTTCACACTTTGCACACTTGTGCATTCCTACACTTCTCTTTGCATTATGTGCTTTGTCCTAATTCCATTTTACCATTCCAATTCATTCCCAGCAACTACAATATCTATACCCAAGTCCAACACTCATTTTACCAAATCTTGCACACTAGTTTTTTCCTAGATATTACAATGCACTACTACACTTCTTGCTACAGATTTTTCACCCTTTTACTCTCATTTCACAACTACCACTCCATGGTTACTAAACATCTCTACTTAATCCAATACACACCTTGGTTCTCCCATTCACCAAGTCATCCACAAATGCACATTTCCTACTAAATTTTTTGCCACAGTTCACCTACATTTCTAACTTAGCCATATACATTCTTTCTCACCAATTTCATTCCTAAACTAGCCACACCCATACAAGGGTCCTACCAGCAATCAAAACAATACCAATTCATCAATACTTCCTCAAACAACAATACTAATACACATACACAATCTATTTGGCTCTAAGGCCTACAATTCAATTGCTAGCTCATAAATACTCAAACTTCCAAATTACAATACTAATACAATAGTTTGGGTTCTTTAATTAGTTTACCTATTCCCATTACTTTAATGCATTAAAATTTAGCATTAAGAAGGAGCTCTTACCTTAAGCTCTTAATTTCTTTTCTTTTCCAATTCTCATCCTTCTCTCTTTCTTGCACAAATCGGTCATATGGGGAATGGAGTTGCCAAACTCCATTCCCATCACCCAAAGAACACAAAAATGAGTGTAATTAAAATACTAACCCTTAGATTAATACTAGTTCATTGAAATGCTGAAAACATCAATCTAGGGTTTACCTATAAGAATTTCCAAGAGGGGTTTTAGCCCTTGGTTCAAGAAGGTGTTCCCACCACCATTGAAAGGTTAGAATGATGCTCAAAGAGAGAGAAAAATAGAGCATTACAAATGGGAAAAATCGGTTACAAAGGAGGATGAATAAAACTTGAGTTTTTCATGGAGATTTTTACCTTAATGGGGAGAGGAGACTCCAAGCTTTACATTGATGCCATTTTCGCTTCAAATGGGGAAAACCCATGGAGATGAACTTCCTCAATTTTGGATTTTGAAAAGAGAGAATGGTAGAGAATGATGAGAGGAGCAAGAATATGCACCTATTTTTGCATTTGGAGTTCAAATGGAGATGGAGCATGGAGGAGAAGTGAGGAAACCATTGTTGCTTCCTTTGGGAGCTTCAAAATCGCCAGCATAGAGATGAGGAAGAGAGAGAGTTCGGTGGGGGAGAAGGAAGGAAGGAGAGAGATGAGTGAAATGAGAGGTGAGAGGTGAGAGAAAAGGGTAAAGTACTTTTTACTTTTCTCTTTTTGCTTTTTGACCTCTTATTTAATTAGCTAGTCATGTGAGTGTGTGTGAGAGCTTATTTATCTCTTAAAAAAACCGGCCCACACATTAATACCAGTTGGAGCGTTTTTCGTCTTTTACAGAAAACGCTCGTTAATTTACCCGGTTTTGGTACTATTCACTAACCGGGCCCGTTTTCCGGATTTTTCTCGTTTCTTTAATTTTATTAGTTATTAAGCTTTCATTAACGCTTTATTATTGTTATTTAATGAACTATAATTTTTACGGGTTCATTTGACCACCCAAGGTCACGTTTTCGGGTTTTCTCGAAAAACGTGCGCTAAAGCTCTATTAGCGTTTTAATACATTATTTGGATCCGTTTTCTTCGGGAATCGTTCCCGTACACTAATTAGGAATGAATAAGCCTTTAGAATCCATATAGTACTCTAACCGAGGTCTCATACCTCCTATGGTTATTTAACGCTTATTTAGCGGTTTTCGCTTTTTAAGTGTTTCTTCATTTCTTTTGGATTTATTTTTTCTTACCAATATTAATTAGGCACTATTAGTCCCTTAAATACATATTAGAATTATTTTAATCGCTATATTCAAGTTCGGGGTATTTCAGGAACTCAGTTGAACCAACGACACAAAGGAATCAGAGAACTCATTTCAGATAGAAAATAATTAAGAATTATGAAGTGCGAAGAGCACGGATTATTAAGTGTAGACATAGGACATGTCTTAAGACGTTAGGATAAAATAGTAAAGCGCAATAGGCACTAAACAGTAGTTGGAAAGAACAATGTGGATACTTGAGAGAACGCTATAAGTATGAACATTAGATCTTCAGAGAGAATGGATATTCAAGCTATAATTCATTAAGGCCGTGTATATATAAAGATAACACGTGTCCATTGAGAGTCCTTTAGTACTAAATTATAAGCATGCAGGAGAAGGATATACAATACTATAAAGGATAAGAAAGGCAAACTAAGCCTAAGGTTATCAGAGTCTCGCAGCGGAAGCTAGCAAACCGGTACCTTAAAAGTTTCATATACCTAATGAACGGGAAAGGAATGATGCATCGCACATCTTCCAGTTGGATAAAAATATGACTTATCAACCGAATGCTTTAGAACCTTCGAGGTTAAACCTAAGTACATTAGAGAGACGGGTATATATACGATAAGAATCCTGGATACAGAGACCAAGCCATTAACAGGGCTAAGACCCTCTGATCGAATCATAAGTGAAATAGACTACACGGAAGCCAGAGTGCTCCATAAGACTTAAGCATCTTGAACCAATGCTCAAGTGCGATATAATGTTGATTACGTGGGCGTAATCCATTTTAAGGGGGGTAGAGCGAAAAACGCTTAGCTTATGTTTATGTACTGAGTACAAAAGAATTTGAGAATTTATTTTACATAAACATTTTGAGATTAATTGTGGTTATTGCGCACAAAAGATGCAAATACCATACATATTAAGTACCTACCTTGTTAACTCCGGTGTGAGTACAAGTTAAGAGAATTTGTGAAGAGAATTAAAGAGACTTAAGGAACATATGAGATATGAGTCAAGATGAAAATCTATATGAGATATGAATAAGGTAATATTATTAGATATGAATCAAAATGAGTATGAGGTATGAAATGGTAAGGTTATGAGGTAAGAACTGGTATGAAACTAATATAGAACTTAGTAGGAATTAAAGTTCTATGGTAATTACTAAGAGATGAATTGGGAATGTTGATGGACTGAGTCCACACCTTGGAGATGTATTGATTATGATTAGAAGAACTAAAAGATAGAAAATTGGACATGAGTGAGTTATTTGATGTTTGAAAATGGCGTGGGAGGTGGAACTTTATTTTCTAGGGATCAAGGGAAACCGAACACAAATTGGAGTGGAAGGATAGTTTAACACTGATGCTGATCACATCGGGGTTGAATGATTCCTGAAACTCCCTACCAGTGGTCACAATTTAATCACGTTAGAATAGATGCAATTAGCATAAAAGTGGAATTGGAGTTGATTGTATTTTAATTAGAGGGAATTATTCCTCACTTGACCTCGTAAAAAGGATTTCCTTTTTACTGAGTCTCGCCCATGAAGCCGAGGACGCATGAGCCTTAGTCTTCAGACCGGTGACATGAGGAGAACAGAGTAGATTTGTATTCTTGCTCTTGAAGTCGAGAGCGAATGTGAAATACCCCAAACCTAAGTATGCTAAGTAAACATCAAATCATGATTTAGTAAGGCTAAAATATGCCTTAGAAAGATTGGTAGACAATTTAAACCAAGGAAAACGTAAGAAAATGCCTTAAGGGCAATTAGGGCAAAAATGTGCTCTAAGCTTGGAGAGACTTGGGCGAGTACCCAAATATCATGATAAGACCTTAGTAATATTCTAATGGTCATTTTAAATCAATTAGCAAAGAAAACCAAGCTTGAAAACAAGTTAAAACACAAAATGTGCTTTAAGAAGTCTTAAAGCACATTTTTGAGAAATTGTCTTAGAATTGAGTTTTGAGTGGCTAAATGTCCATCATTACTCTCTAATCAACATGTGTACTAATTAGTATCACATTAGGAGGTCTAAATCAATGGGAAATCAAAAATTTCAGAAATATGTGCACTGATTAGTGAATAGTGCCAAATAGTGACTAGTTTAAGTTTTAATCAACTTAAGTCAATTAGTTGGTCAAACAAGACCATAAATATTGTAACACCCCTAAAACCGGCCTAAGAGTTAAGGGTGCTACACGCCGCGTATTACTACCTAATAACGCAAGGCTCTAAAACACTCAAACGCAATAAAGGCCCAAAACGAAGTTTACATAAACATTGTAAACCAATGAATTCAAATACAGCGGAAGCAAATACCGAAACCCCAAATACGAAACTGAGTCAGAAACAGAAGTCAAAAGCATAAGGCCCGAAGGCTACAACATCTCAACGTATCAAACTGAATGAACATAAAAGCTAAATGCTAAAGCTCCAGAACTCAAGATGATCCTCGCTGATCAATCTGCAAAAAAATGTTAGAAGTAGGGGAATGAGCACACAACTATGCCCAGTAAGCAGCGACCGTCATCAGCAAGGTCGCTCAAAACAATTGAAAACAGAAGAAGGAGAAGATAAACATTTATCCACAATTCTCAATAACCAGAAGCTTTCAGAACAGAAACAGAGTGGAACTCAAGGGGTTCCCAATTCAGAAACAGTCAGAACACTTAAACGGAAAGGGGACAAAACACAATGCACACACTCAGAAGGGTCGGAGACCCATAGACCATACCAGGTCTCTCGGCAACGCAGAAATGACTCGAAAGAGCCAAAGGGTTCGTCAACCCCACAGAACAGAAAGGGAATGACCCACACTCAGAATGACGTCTACATGGTATACCACGGAATAGCTCGACCCAGCCATTCACGGCTCAGAAACAGTGTGCTATGTCCCAAAACAGAAGGATTGCTTAAACAGAAGCAAAGTTGCATTTAAATATGCCAAAACACTCATAAATCAGTAGTACAGAACATAAGGAATCCAATGCCGCAGACGGCACTCAAATCGGAGCTCAAACGAAGAAGTTACGCTGAAAACAGAGGGGTGTCCGAACTTGTGTCCGGACGTCGAAGTTCGGACACAAGTCGAGACTCAGAAACCAGAGAAAGCCAAATGTCCGAACTTGTGTCCGGACATCAATGTTCGGACACAAGTCGAGTTGAAATCAGATAGAGGAATTCAGAATGTCCGAACATCCAAGTTCGGACGGATGTTCGGACAGGTTTTACGGGAAAACACGCGGAAGGTCCGACCTTGTGTCCGGACGTTGAAGTTCGGACACAGGTCGAACTTAAACCAGAGGAAAAACCTGAGGGTGTGTCCGAACATCTATGTTCGGACAGATGTTCGGACATACCCCGAACTTGAAAATCAGTAAGGCAAGAACGCACTGTCCGAACTTCAAAGCTCGGACAGAAGTTCGGACAGTGCGAAAACTGCAAGTTTCAGAAGACGAACAGAGCAGAAAAACAACGCAATTCAACACCACGAATTGCCAATTAAGCACACACACCAAATCAGACATTAAAACAGGGAACCATGGGGGTTTAGCCATTCCAAAATCACAACAAACGCTAAGAAACCACTCACAAAACCACAAACAATCCTTGCAACACCCCATGGCTGAACTTCCAAACTGAATCGAGTAACCACCTACCTCAATTAGCAGACAAATCCCGAATCAGACAGCAGAGCCCAACCACGCAGAACCACAATCCGATACAGAACAACAGCCACTGAGTTCCACAATCAAAGCCAGAAAATCAGACAACATTCGAAGGAAACCTAGAATTTGGAAACTCAAAACTGAAACTTTCTGCACACAAACCTGAAATCGAGTTGCAGAACCTCCAGCAATTCGCAAGCACAGCCACACACAGAACACGAATCCAAACGCAGAGCACAATCGCTGAGTTCATCACAACAATCAACCAAAATCAGAAACTGCAGAGGAGAGGAACTTGCTCTAATTACCAATCTGAATTTCGAGAATCAAACCTGAAGGCGGACAACGGATTACACAGCAGCAGAGATCCCAACCAGATTGCAGTAGATCACTCAACGCTTCAGCAAAGGAGGAATTAGAGAGAGAGAAGGGAAGAGAGGAAACTGTCGTTCAAACCACGATCGAGACGCTCCTCACGAATGGACTGACGTGATGTAAAATAATTAGAAAAGTGTAAGGAATAAAATAAGGAACCCTTCTCCTTATTAACTAATAAAACAATTACCTTAATTGTTTTATGCAAAGACCTTCCTGCCCTCTTCAAATAAAACAATACCGCCGGAGTCCCAACTGATAGCAAAGAAATCAATAATCCAACTTAGAATAACATTGCAACTGATATAACATAAGGTATGAATTATACGGGTTATAACATCACCTCCCCCTTAAAAGAATCTCGTCCTCGAGATTAACTCACCTTACTGCTCGAACAGGGAGGGATACTTGGCACGCAGCTCATCTTCGAGCTCCCACGTAGCTTCACTCTCTAACTGATCTGACCACTGGACCTTCACCATAGGTAGGGTCTTACTACGAAGCCGACGGACATCCCTGGCTAAAATACGAGTAGGCACCGCCTCGAAGCTGCAGTCCTCTCTCAACTGAAGCTGGCTGTAGTCGATCACATGAGACGGATCATGCAGATACTTCCTCAACATGGAGACATGAAAAACCCGTGAACAGCAGACAAAGCGGGTGGCAACGCTAACCGGTAGGCCACAGGGCCAATCCTCTCCAGGATCTCAAACGGTCCAACGAACCTCGGGCTAAGCTTCCCACGCTTCCCAAACCGGACCACGCCTCTGACCGGCGACACTCGCAGATAGACATGATCACCAACATCAAACTCAAGCGGCTACGCCTCTGGTCTGCATAGCACTTCTGTCTGCTCTGAGCAACAAGCAAACGCTCCCGAATCGTCCTGATCTTCTCTACTGCTCCCTGCACCAGCTCGGGTCCAACCAAGACCCTCTCCTTCAGGTCATCCCAACAGATGGGGGACCTGCACCTCCTACCGTACAACGCTTCAAACGGAGCCATACCAATGCTCGCCTGAAAGCTGTTGTTGTAGGCGAACTCAATCAGAGTCACATGCTGCTCCCAGCTACCTCCAAAGTCCAGGACACATGCGCGAAGCATGTCCTCCAAAACCTGATTAGTCCTCTCTGTCTGGCCTCCGACTGAGGATGGTAAGCTGAACTGAACGCTAAATTCGTACCCAAGGCCTTATGCAAACTGCGCCAAAATCTCGAAACAAAACGTGGGTCACGATCAGACACAATAGTAGTAGGCACACCGTGAAGTCTCACTATCTCATCCAGATACAACCGAGCTAAACGCTCCAAACTGAAGGTCTTCTTCACCGGCAGAAAATGAGCAGACTTCGTCAGACGATCAACTATCACCCAACAGCATCACAACCCGAAGGAGTCCTGGGCAAACCCATGACGAAATCCATCCCCACACTCTCCCACTTCCACTCAGGAATGGGAAGGGGCTGAAGCAAACCCGCTGGCCTCTGGTGCTCAGCCTTAATCTGCTGACAGGTCTGGCACTTCGAAACAAACTCTGAAATATCGCGCTTCATCCCAGACCACCAGAACGACTCTCTGAGATCTCGATACATCTTCACCCCTCCTGGGTGAACTGAATATGGCGCTCCATGAGCCTCCTGAAGGATCTCTCTGCGCAGCACTGCATCGTCTGGCACACATACACGGCCTCTGAAACGCAGACACCCATCACTGGAGACACTGAAGTCTGAACTCTGATCTGAAGACAGCCCCTCTCTGATCCGACACAAAGCTGAATCTGCCTCCTGACCAACCCGGATCCTGTCGACCAACGAAGACTGAACCTGAAGCGCTGCTATCACACTGGCACTGGCGGGTCTGACTACCCAAACACCCATACGCTGCAGCTCTAAGGCGGACCTCTGGACTCCCGTCAGAGCACAAGCTACACCCGAAGCACCTCTCCGGCTCAAGGCATCTGCAACAACATTCGCTCTACCCGGGTGGTAGAGGATCTCTAAATCGTAGTCATGAAGTAGCTCCAACCACCTCCTCTGTCTCAAGTTCAGCTCCTTCTGAGTGAACAAATACTTGAGACTCTTGTGGTCCGTGTAAACCTTACACGACGCTCCATACAGATAATGCCTCCAAATCTTCAGCGCGAACACCACAGCTGCCAACTCCAGATCGTGGGTAGGGTAGTTCTTCTCATAGGGCTTAAGCTGCCGCGAGCCATAAGCCACTACCTTACCCTGCTGCATCAAAACACATCCCAGTCCCTTATGGGACGCATCACAGAAGACCTCGAATCCCTCAGTCCCAGAAGGCAAAGTCAGAATCGGTGCGGTCGTCAGCCTCTTCTTAATCTCCTGGAAACTCTGCTCACAAGCCTCGCTCCACTCATACTTGACTCCTTCCTCAACAGACGGGTCAGCGGGGATACAATCTTAGAGAACCCCTCAACGAACTTCCTGTAGTACCCAGCTAACCCAAGGAAACTGCGAATCTCAGCAACATTCGTGGGCCTCGCCCACTCCATCACAGCTCTAATCTTCTCAGGATCCACTGAGATACCGTCCTTCGAGACCACATGTCCCAAGAATACACACGATCAAGCCAGAAGTCACACTTCTTCAACTTAGCATAAAGCTCACGATCCTTCAGCGTCTGCAAAACAATCCTCAGATGCTCCTCATGCTCCTCTGCGCTCTTGGAGTACACCAAGATATCATCTATGAAGACCACTACAAACTGATCCAGATAGGGTTTGAAAACCCGGTTCATCATATCCATGAATACTGATGGAGCATTAGTCAAACCAAACGGCATGACTAGGAACTCGTAATGACCATAACAAGTCCTAAAAGCGGACTTAGGCACATCCTCGGCCTTAATCCTCAACTGATGGTAGCCTGAACGAAGATCTATCTTCGAGAACACTGTGGCGCCCGCCAACTGGTCAAACAAATCATCTATGCGCGGAAGGGGATAGCGATTCTTGATGGTCACCTTGTTCAGCTCCCTGTAGTCGATGCACAAACGGAAGGTCCCATCCTTCTTCTTCACAAACAGCACTGGCGCTCCCCAAGGCGAAACACTAGGGCGTATGAAGCCCTTATCTAACAGCTCCTGAAGCTGGACCTTCAGCTCCTTCAACTCCGCCGGACTCATACGGTAAGGGGCCCTAGAGATGGGCTGAGTCTCTGGCGCTAAATCGATGGTGAACTCCACCTCTCGCACTGGTGGAAGTCCGGGCACGTCGTCCTGGAAGACCTCCGGGAACTCTCTGACGATCGGGATGCTCTCCAAGCTAGATCCCTCACGCACCTCTGGCAGATAACATAAGAAGCCCTGGCAGCCCTTCCTCAAGAAACTGGCTGCCTGCATCGCTGACACAATCACCGGCGCACATGGAACTGCATTCCCAGAGAAAGCAAAACGAGTCCCCTGGCAGATCAAATACTACTCTCCTCGCTGCACAATCTATATGGGCATGGTGCTCTGCTAGCCAATCCATGCCCAGATCACATCAAAACAGGTCATCCGCATCGGGATGAGGTCAGCAAAGAAGGTCTTGTCCCTAACTACTATGGGACAAGCCTTACACAGAATCCAACACACAAGGGGCAACCCCACCTAACGGACTACTCACACATAGGTCTACCTCACTAGCACAGCAGTCATCCAAGATCACCCAGTAAATCATAGCAGACAAAGAATGCGTAGCTCCAGAGTCAAACAGACAAAATACATCTCGAGAATGGATCTGGAGAATACCTGAGATGACGCGATCACCAGCACGATCACGCTCTCCAGCCATAGCATAAACCCGGGCCTGAGTCTGAGGCTTCTTCTGATCGGACCTCGCCCCTGAATCTGAGCCGGTGCCTCTCCCCTGAGCCTCTACTGGATGCCTGAGGGCACTGAGCGATCCGGTGCTCCATCGACCCGCACTTAAAGCAGGCACCAGTCTTCTTGTAGCACTCCCTACCAGGATGGGAGCGACCACAAGCCCCACACTTCGCCCCAGCTGACGAAGATGACGAAGCTCCCCGGCGATCTCCATAGGTCTGCTTCTTCTGAGGAGGAGCAGCCTCCTTCTTCTGAGGCTCCTCAGCACGCCTCTTCCCTTTATGGTCCTTGCCCGCCTGTCTGCCCCTGATGTCCGCCTCTACCAGCAAGGCGACATCCGCCACATCTCTGAAGGTCCGGTGACGAAGAGGTGTCACCGCCGACCTGATGTCTGGCCTCAAACCGCTCTCGAACTTACGAGCCTTCCTATGCTCATCTGGCTCCGGAGCATACTTCGACAGGGTCACGAACTTCCTCATACTCTCTACAGACATATCTCTCCCTGACGCAGCCGGTTGTACTCATTGATCTTCTGGTCCTTGTAGACATCCGGATAGAACTGCTTGTTGAACTCCAAGCAGAACTGATCCCAGGTCCAAGGCTGGGGATGTCTACCCATCACCATGCGCCACCACTCCTTCGCCTCCCCCTTGAAGAGGAACGTGGCGAAGTCTACCTTCTGGTCGTCCTCCGACCCCATCACTCTCAGCAGGTCCTCGACCTCAGTAATCCAATGGCTCGCCTCCTGAGGGTCGCCACAGCCGTCGAAAGAAGGTGGCTTTAGCTTCATGAACTCCTGGAGTGCTCGGACTCGGCCTCCCACGGCATTCGCCCCTGCTGGGCCAGCACCACCAGCTCCTCCACCAGCTCCCCCAGCAGCTGCAGCCATCGTCTGCATCAACTGCGTCACAAACTGCTGCACTACATCCGCAGCATCTCCCTGAGGGGTCACTGGTGTCCTACGAGGAGCCATTCTGAGATATACAAATCCAAAACTTGTCAGAACTAACTCATACTGTCAACCACTGTCACAACTGACTCTCACACAAGCAAACACACCCACAGACACCAAAGAAAGCCAAACCTGGCTCTGATACCACTAAATGTAACACCCCTAAAACCGGCCTAAGAGTTAAGGGTGCTACACGCCGCGTATTACTACCTAATAACGCAAGGCTCTAAAACACTCGAACGCAATAAAGACCCAAAACAAAGTTTACATAAACATTGTAAACCAATGTTCAAATACAGCGGAAGCAAATACCAAAATCCCAAATACGAAACTGAGTCAGAAACAGAAGTCAAAAGTATAAGGCCCGAAGGCTACAACATCTCAAAGTATCAAACTGAATGAACATAAAAGCTAAATACTATAGCTCCAGAACTTAGATGATCCTCGCTGATCAATCTGCAAAAATGTTAGAAGTAGGGGAATGAGCACACAACTATGCCCAGTAAGCAGCGACCGTCACCAGTAAGGTCGCTCAAAACAATTGAAAACAGAAGAAGGAGAAGATAAGCATTTATCCACAATTCTCAATATCCAGAAGCTTTCAGAACAGAAACAGAGTGGAACTCAAGGGGTTCCCATATCAGAAACAGTCAGAGCACTTGAACAGAAAGGGGACAAAACACAATGCACACACTCAGAAGGGTCGGAGACCCATAGACCATACCAGGTCTCTCGGCAACGCAGAAATGACTCGAAAGAGCCAAAGGGTTCGTCAACCCCACAGAACAGAAAGGGAATGACCCACACTCAGAATGACGTCTACATGGTATACCACGGAATAGCTCGACCCAGCCATTCACGGCTCAGAAACGTGCTATGTCCCAAAACAGAAGGATTGCTTAAACAGAAGCAAAGTTGCATTTAAATATGCCAAAACACTCATAAATCAGTAGTACAGAACATAAGGAATCCAATGCCGCAGACGGCACTCAAATCGGAGTTCAAACGAAGAAGTTACGCTGAAAACAGAGGGGTGTCCGAACTTGTGTCCGGACGTCGAAGTTCGGACACAAGTCGAGACTCAGAAACCAGAGAAAGCCAAATGTCCGAACTTGTGTCCGGACATCAATGTTCGGACACAAGTCGAGTTGAAATCAGATAGAGGAATTCAGAATGTCCGAACATCCAAGTTCGGACGGATGTTCGGACAGGTTTTACGGGAAAACACGCGGAAGGTCCGACCTTGTGTCCGGACGTCGAAGTTCGGACACAGGTCGAACTTAAATCAGAGGAAAAACCTGAGGGTGTGTCCGAACATCTATGTTCGGACAGATGTTCGGACATACCCCGAACTTGAAAATCAGTAAGGCAAGAACGCACTGTCCGAACTTCAAAGCTCGGACAGAAGTTCGGACAGTGCGAAAACTGCAAATTCCAGAAGACGAACAGAGCAGAAAAACAACGCAATTCAACACCACGAATTGCCAATTAAGCACACACACCAAATCAGACATTAAAACAGGAAACCATGGGGGTTTAGCCATTCCAAAATCACAACAAACGCTAAGAAACCACTCACAAAACCAAAACAATCCTTGCAACACCCCATGGCTGAACTTCCAAACTGAATCGAGTAACCACCTACCTCAATTAGCAGACAAATCCCGAATCAGACAGCAGAGCCCAACCACACAGAACCACAATCCGATACAGAACAACAGCCACTGAGTTCCACAATCAAAGCCCAGAAATCAGAAAACATTCGAAGGAAACCTAGAATTTGGAAACTCAAAACTGTATAACTTTCTGCACCACAAACCTGAAATCGAGTGTGCAGAACCTCCAGCAATTCGCAGAGCAACAGCCACACGCAGAACACGAATCCAAACGCAGAGCACAATCGCTGAGTTCATCACAACAATCAACCAAAATCAGAAACTGCAGAGGAGAGGAACTTGCTCTAATTACAATCTGAATTTCGAGAATCAAACCTGAAGGCGGACAACGGATTACACAGCAGCAGAGATTCCAACCAGATTGCAGTAGATCATTCAACGCTTCAGCAAGGAGGAATTAGAGAGAGAGGGAAGAGAGGAAACTGTCGTTCAAACCACGATCGAGACGCTCCTCACGAATGGACTGACGTGATGTAAAATAATTAGAAAAGTGTAAGGAATAAAAATAAGGAACCCTTCTCCTTATTAACTAATAAAACAATTACCTTAATTTTTTTATGCAAAGACCTTCCTGCCCTCTTCAAATAAAACAATACCGCCGGAGTCCCAACTGATAGCAAAGAAATCAATAATCCAACTTAGAATAACAATGCAACAGATATAACATAAGGTATGAATTATACGGGTTATAACAAATATCTTGTTCATAATGAGGGGGCCGGTTTTTCTAAGGGAGGATGAGTCACCATAAGTAGTCAAATAAGGAAGAAAAGAAGAGATAAGTAAAAGAGTACTATTTGCTTTATTAAAGCAAATACCTTATATTAGCCACCTTTCTTCTTCTCTCTCTTCATTTCTCTTCTTCACACGGTTCCACCATCTTCTTCCTCCCTTCATTCACGTAGGAGCAGCACCCATGGCAACACCACCTTGCCTTGTCCATAACTTACTCATTTTAGCTCCAAATCAAAAACTAAACACATATTTCTCTTAGTTAGGCCAAGACCTATCTTTCTATCTTTTCAAATCTTTCAAAGCTCCATTTTGGTACCAAGAGGAAACTCCATTGATGGAGGAAAATCAAGTTTGAAGAGCTCATTAGCTTCTCCATTCTCTTTAGGTAAAGAAAATGTAAGAAAAACCAAGTTTCCATCATCTTCCTTATATGGCCGAAAATTCCTTCTCATGGGGCCTTGTTTTTATGCCTTGTTCTAGCTTGATTTATTCACCAAGGACTAGTGGAGGTCCTATTTCATTCAATGCCCAAGTCTACTTTGAGACTTCAAAGGTAATCATCCACTTTTATGCCTTAGAACACATTTCTAACCTAGGTTTTATTCCTAGAGGTTAGTGCATTGTTTAGTACTCATATGAGTAATTGAATATTGATTAGAACATTGGCAAGGGGAATTTAAGTGGTGGCCGAGATCTATGCAAGAAGAAGGTCTAAGGAAGAGATTAAGATAAGCTTGAGAAAACAAGGTAAAATGCTTACCTAATGGTGGTTTAAGATTAAGGAATGAGGTTTAGATAAGTACCAATGTAGCTTAGAGCTTACATTGTGTATTGGGTTATATAACCTAAGAAAAAGAACTTAAACAAGCTTATGAACTTGTGATTAAGGAGTTAATGAGAATGAGTTAGTAATATAAGTTTAAGGTGGATTTTAAGAGCATTATAACTACTATAAGATTGATGAGTGTATTTGCAGGTTGAAAGCTTATATATGTGGGAAATTCAGTGTTTAAGTTTAAGTCATTTAAGGGCCTAAGAGCCATGTCATTTAAGAGCCTTAGTGCTATGCAATTTAAGATTATTGCAATATATTGAGTTTGTTGTGAATGAGTTGGTTTGGGTGATGAGATATGATGAGAAATAACTTGAGGTGTGAGATGGTTAAATGAGGAAAAATAATGTGTTTGGGCATGCTATGATGCAAGAGATGCTATGGCAAAATTTGAGTAGAAAATAAGTGTTTAGGCGATGGTGGTGAATTAATATGACCTAGGATTTACTAGGAGTCATTATGAGGAATTTGAGTGGAGATAGTTAACTAAGGAGTTCTTGAGGTTTAGAATGACCTAGAGATGTCTAGGAGGAATTAGAGGAATGGTGAGTGTTTTTGAACACACCAAAATCATGAGATGAGGAATGTAAGACTTGTGCATAAGTTCAAGGAGAAGGTGTAATGCTTAAGGTGATTTAGATATGTTCTAAGGGAATTTAATGACTAAGGAAGTACTAGGAAGCCTTAGAGGTTGTCTTGATGAAAAAGGGGTGAGATAAAGTGTTGTAATGAGTTATAATGATTTAGGCATTACTTTGAAGGATTTAGGAATCAAGAGAATGTAATTGAGTATTTAGGACTTAGGCAAGTGTTGGTAAACAACTAGGAAGGAAATAAGGTGTTGATGGATGGAAGCTTAAGCTTGTGAAGGAACTTTAAGTAAATGCATAAAAGAATTTTCGATGGTGAAAGATGCTTGGGAGACGATGTTATAGTGGTGAGGAAAACATTTGGCATAGTGGTTACATTAGGTATGAACCACCACCTAGAACCTAGAGGAAAACATTACAAGTGTTAGCATTATTACAAGGAAAATGCATAATGACTAAGGTGGATCTTGGTGGAAGATTTAATGTGTTTGGAGGAGGGCTTAAGGTGTATTTGAGGTGCCCAAATGAGGTTATAACATATTAGGATATATGAGGAGAAGTTTGGAGTTGAAAAGAGAATTTAGAAACAAGGTTCTGGAGCCGACCGACCTTAGGACCGGACTTGCAAGGTCGGTCGAGCTCAGTTTACACTACCGGAGAAAGTTTTGGAATGGACCGACCTTGGGACCGGACTTACAAGGTCGGTCGGGCATGTATTTTGTACGGTAATAACTCTCTGGAATCGACCGAACATAGGACCGAACTTGGCAAGTTCGGTCGAGATTAAATTTCCCTCGGGGAAACTCTCGGGAATGGACCGACCTTGGGGACCGGACTTGCAAGGTCGGTCGGGGTAGAATTTTCAAATGGAGAAGTGTTCTGGAATGGACCACCTTAGGTAAGGTCGGTCGGAAGTTCGGTCGGGCCTAAAAAAAAAAAAAAGGAAATTTTAAATTCTAAGAAAGGTAATAGGTAATAAGGTATACCTTTGGTAGGGTGGTAATGATTAGGACCCTAGGAACCTAAGGGATTAAGTTAAGTTAAGTATAAACTTAAAAGTTTAAGGTTAAGTTGTAAGATTAAGTTGTAAGACTTAAGAGGTGTTAGGTGGGAATCATTAAGGGATTAAGTAAGTTAAGCAAGTCAAGAGTTGGATTAAGTTAAGTGATTAACAACCTAAAACTGAATGAATGTTTTAGGACTTGGGGATTTGGACTCCGGAGGAGAGTAAGCAACCGAAACGACCAACGGTGAACATAGTTCTCTTGTGACTGCTTGCTAACGAGGTGTCCCTCGGCTTGTGTGCTATTTGTTTTGTGTGCTCACTAAACAAGATAAAGCATGCAACCGGATATTATATTATTGTATGTTGTGTGATGTTTGAAAACTAACACAAACATACCGTGAGAACTTACTAACAATGTTTAGTAGAATTGAGTGAGACTAAGGAACGCCCCCTAAGAAGGGACGATATGAACCGAAAGAGGTTAACCAACAAACAGGGTCTTGAGATTACTACTAACTGGAACTTGAGTGAGGAAACCCGGGACCGATCTCCGGTCATGCATGCTAAGGAAAGGGGGTCGGTATCTATAGCAGATTCGACTTCCGCTTAAGGACTTGTCTTCGGACTTGTAGCCTAGGGCCGGTTGCCGGCTCAGCTACGCTGGACTCCCGTCCAGAGTAGGTGGCATTAAGATGGTGTGGTGGGATCACCTAAATCCCAGGTTCGAATTAAGCTACAACCATTCCCTTCCAGGAACGGTTTGTATATTGAGATTAAGTTAAGATTAAGATTAAGGTAAGGTTAAGATAAGTTGCAACCGTTCCTTTTTAAAGGATGGTTTGTATTATTAAGATTAAGATAAGCTACATCCACTCCTTATTAAAGGATGGTTGTTTCTCAGATTAAGATAAGACTAAGATTGAGGTGAGATAAGGATGGACTAAGATTAAGAGGGAACATTACTTAAGGAGTTAAATAACTAACTCTCTAATTAAGGGAACGCATTTAAGTCGTTCATTGTGTGTGAACTTTGATTGTTCATATATGGATTGTTGTTTACAGCATTTACTATATTTGTGCATTTAATCAACCTCCATGCTATCGACAATTAGTCGTCGTAGCCACGTTAGCTTGGGGGCCATGAGGGGATCGTACCAGCATTCGTGCTGACCCCCTTTGGGGGCTGTTTTTACTACACAGGTACATCAGGAAGCGGCCGTCGCGAGAGTAAGAAGGGGGTACAAGTGTTACGGGTTAAGTGTGGCCTACGAGTTGTGCATGTACACTCGTATGGCAATTTGAGTTAGTAAGATGTATAGGACGTGAGGGGGTTGTAAGAGGGATATGTAATTGGTTAAGGTTGTTGTACTAATGTTCGGTATATTCTGTAGTCAGACCGTGGCAAGGTCCTGGATTGTAAAGAATTCCGCTGTGACATGTTTATATATATACTGTTAAGTTGCGAGACCACATCTGGATTGAGTTGGGGTGTTACAAAAAGTGGTATCAGAGCGTAGTTACGCTCTGAAGACAAGAAATACCGAACTTAGGAGAATATTGGGGTTGAGATTGAGTTATGGGTTAAGGGTTGAGAGATAGAGTGAGAGGTGCGTTAGTCAGGACTTCCCGGTGTTTACCAGACATCCATAGTACCTAGGCCCGCCCTCCACATCCCTAACCCTAAATATGTGGAACAAACGCCAGAGAGAAGAAAGCCTTCTCTTACTCGGGGAAACCCGATCTGGCAGTTAGCTAACAATAAGCAGTACGAGAAACAACTGGTTGCACAATAGTTACGGAGAACTTGGAGGTTTTTAACGGAGCGCAACAGAGAAACAGGTGCTACCTATGGAATACTATCAGTAAGGGAACGGAAATTACCGGCAACTAGGGTCGACATGCTACACAGTCGAAATAACCCGCGATACCAATGGTAAGGAAAGCACTACGCGTGCAATGGATAAGGAAATGATAAGAGACATGAGTACGGGACAGCGGTCCGAGTGAGCATAACAGTGGGATAATACAAAGCATGAGGATTGAGATTACTGGAAAGTCCAGTTAGAAACGGGAACTCCAAACCCCATACAATGAGGAAGGCTAAAACCTGGCCAACATAATGCGGACGACGATAGGAAACTCATATAAATTGTATACCAAATAGGACTACGATGTAGTGCCTAAAGGAGAATTATTACTTAATAACCACAACAAAATGTGTGGAGACAGGAGCGAGGATTAAGACATAAGAAATATTAAGGGGTTCCCTCAGAAAGAGGAACGCCCTGATAAATGACAGTACTGTCAAACAACAAGGAAACTGCCAGATGGACGGTTATTTAAAATAAGAGATTATCGAAGGAGTCCGAGGACTACCAATTACATGGAAATTAGAAGGAAGTGTCAACTACCGATGTACCTTGTACCAATAACCCATCCTGCATGGCGCACGTGCCATAGCAAGTGCTACCCACGGTTAGCTACACGAAAAGCCATCAAGGCGAGAGAGGAGAAACACTACAGTTGAAACGCATATTAACACCGGATTTAAATCCACGAGAACAGAAAAAAAGACCTTGGAAAGGCCTGACGGCGCTGCCTGACCATGATGAGATGAACGAACATCAGTCAGCCGGGAGCTGAGAGCTTAGACGAAATGCTAAACCATAAAATATTAGCAACGGTATAACCCATACAACAGCAACTGACAGTCGGTAAGGAAACACCAAGCCAAACTCCACGAGGAAAAACCTAAGAGATCGCTCGGTGATCCGAGCGCAAAACAATATGTAATCAATAACATACGAGGAATGTATAATAAGATACCATTGAGACCGTTGACATAACGTTCTCTAAAAAGAGCGGGATAAAACTCCGAGATGACCGTTAAAACCTGCCGATAACAACAAACTTCGATGAATATGTTAGTAAACCCCGGAAACAAGGACAGAGAGAGTAGACTTAAGATATAACCTACCAAGAGTTAAGGACATACGAATTCCACGAGGAAAGCTCAGAGGACTACCCCCACGGAGCGGGCATAGTCGAGCCGAACAAACTGATGAATGACAGCTAGTACTGTTCGTCTAACTCATTAACACCCAAGTATGATTGATCATCAAAGGGTGGCGTAATCAACAGAAGTTGAACGAAGCGTTGAGATGGAAGTATAAGACGACAGGATGATATCCAACTTGGACACCGTAAGGCAAACGCCTAATACGAACCTAACCTCGACTATTAAAAGACATAAGTCTAGTAAAATGACAGTATTGTCAAGGACATTAAATAACCTCAGATCACTGAACAACTTCCATAGCAGGAAGCAGGATGCAGCAACTTACCATGAAACCCGACACTACATCTTATATGTAACCTAACTGTGGATAGTGTTCAAAGGACAGAACCTATAAGAATGACCTACAGATAAATAAGAGTGCAAATAATGAGCTGAGACATTAAGCATTAAGAGCCTACGAGCCAAGGATGTTAACCACATCAGAGCCCGAGGCGCAGTAAGTTATAAGAAAGCTTGTTTAAGCCACGAAGGAACTACAATTCGTAGATAGGAACGGTTATCAAACCCATAACTTAAAGTGTGGAAAATATTGCCAGGGAAAAGCACCAATGAGAATATTGAAATAATGCTGAGGCCATGAGTGGGAATGAACCCCTCAAAAAGGCTTTCACTTATTAGAGATGCAATACGCTTTTGCTAGAGAATGGAAACTGTAAAATTGAGATTTCTTTAGAACATATCAGATACACTTGAGTAATAAGGAAGGTTGCACAGATAGACCCCATATCCAACACCCAGGATGTAAGAATTAGTAATGGTCAGAGATAAACATTGAGTGCACAACATGGCACGTCAAATGACCAATGCTCCGAAGAGCTTGTGATTCAGTGGATGACTTCTTCAGTAATCGGTAGAATTACATGGTAGATAACGTCATAAGAAAGAAAGAATGTGAGGGAAATCGGCCTACTTACGAATCTGAGATTGAAGCAGAACACCTTCGTATTAAGAGTGAACTATTTTACACCATGGTAACACAACCGCTATACACCGGAATGAGAGAACTCCCAGTGTGTTAACACCAAGAAGGGATTGAGTATAAGGTAAGACATTAGAATAAGTGAATAAGAGGTTGCACCATTAATGGGCAACATGGTAAGGGCCAACTACCACGGTACTGGTAGTCGTAAGTACAATAGTTAGATAAGTGGATTAAGTCATGGTGCGCGGTAAAAGCGACCGTTAGGTATGAGCCGTCAAATGTTGACACTGAGGCAATTAGATTTATGAGTTAAGATCAGTATAAGTAAGAAAATAAGATGGTAGACGAACTGAGCATTGATGCCAGTAGTCTGGACCTGGTTAGGTAAGATTTCACAGGAAGCACACTACCCATTCCTTAAGGAACTGGAAGTGCATTCCTAGTAGCATAAATATGAGAAACAAGATAAGAGGCTCTACGGAAAGAGACCTCAATTATTAAGAGACCGAATCAGTACGGGATACAGAAAGAGCTAGAGCATACCATACCCAAGAACACAGTAAATGGACTTCCCTTGATTAACTTCAAGAAGAACAATAAATGTTATTATGGAACGATGAAAGAGGAGATCGACAACAGAATACTTTATAATTAGCAATAGCTAAACGTGTGACGGACACTATGAGTTTACTAAAACGAGACGTGGGACGACTGCACCCTACAGGGGCTTGCAGGCCTGACACGCTCATTTATGAGTTAGTTGGGTAAGTAGTAATGTACCAGTAAGGTACCCCATGCATGTAGACGAGTAGTGTAAGCAACACGAGAAGTAGTCGACTCCGTACCACCGACAACGACGCAAGATCAGACAAGAGCAACTACAACCACAAACAGTCAAAGAGAAGAATTCAGTTGAACTAGCAACACAGAGGAACCAGAGAACAAGTAATTAAGGACTATGAAGTGCGAAGAGCACGGATTGTTAAGTACAGACATTGGACATATCTTATGATGTAAGAGATTAAATTGTAAAGCGCAATAAGCACTAAACAGTAGTTTCAGATTAAGAATCATCCTCAGACCAAAGGTCAGTTGGGGAGAACAATTTAGACATTCGAGAAAATAATAAGAGTATGAGCATAAGATCTTCAAGGAGAATAGATAGACGAGTTACAACTCATTAAGGCCGTGTATATATAAAGATAACACGTGTCCATTGAGAGACCAATATTCCTAAACTGTAAGGAGGCTGAAGGATATACAATACTGTAAAAGATAAGCGAGGTAGTTAAGCCTAAAAACATCAGAGTGGTGCAGCGGAAGCTAGCAGATCACTACCTTTGAGATTAGATCAAACTAAGTTAAGGAAACAGTATAAGTACCGTTAAGAATCCTCGATACAGAGACTAAGTCATTTCTGAACGAATTATAAGTATGATAGATGACGTGGAAGCTAGAATGCTTGGTGAGAATTAGACATCTTGAACTTATGTCCAAGAATGTGATGGTGTTGATTACGTGGGCGTAATCCATTTTAAGGGGGGTAGAGCGAAAACCGCTTATCGATATTTGAGTACTTACTACATAAACTACGGTGTGCATAGCACACAAAAGAATATGAGAATATGTTTTACACAAACATTTTGAGATAAATCATGGTTATTGCACACAGAAGATGTGAATGCCATACATATTAAGTACCTGTCTGTTAACTCCGGGTGTGAGTACAAGTTAAGAGAATTAAGGAAAAAGGATTAAGGATACTTAAGAAATAAGGAATATATGAGGTATGAGTCGATATGAGACTAGGTGTGAAATAAGGAATATATGAGGTATGAGTCGATATGAGACTAGGTGTGAGATAAGAATAAGATAACATTATGAGATACAATTTGACATGAGTATAAGGGAGAAGATAGTAATGCTATGATATATAAGATGGTGAGAATTGGTATGAGGCTGATATAGAACTTAGTAAGAATGGGTGCCTTGAGGTAATTACTAAGAGATGAATTGGGAATGTCTAATGGACTGAGTCCACACCTTGGAGATGTATTGATTATGATTAGAAGAACTAAAAAGATAGAAAATTGGACATGAGTGAATTATTTGGATGTTTGAAAATGACGTGGGAGGTGGAACTTGATTTTCTAGGGATCAAGGGAAACCAAACACAAATTGGGGTGGAAGGATGGTTCTACACTGATGCTGATCACGTCAGGGTAGGATGACTCCTGAAACTCCCTATCAGTGGTCACAATTAAATCACACTAAGGATAGAGGCCTTAGGGTAAAATGAAATTGGAGTTGATTGTATTTTTAATTAGAGGAATTATTCCTCACATGACCTCGTAAAAAGGATTACCTTTTTACTGAGTCTCGCCCATGAAGTCGAGGACGCACGAACCTTTGTCTTCGGACCGGTGACATGGGGAGAGCAGCGTGTTTTGTATTCTGGCCCATGGTGACGAGGACGAATGAGCCATTGTCTACGGACCGGTGACATGGGAGAATACGTTGTAAGTTATGTGAATGTTTTAATCATCAAAAAGGAACAAAAGGAATTTTGAGTGCTACACATGCTAAGCATGTTGTGTGATATTTAAGTATAAGAATATGGCGGATCCAATGATCCAATGAGATTAAGTATACATAAGTATGATCTATATGATCTAAGGAATGAGGTAAGACATGTATTCTAATAAGAAAAGATGCATGGGAACTTTGGGGACAAAGTTCTTTTAAGGGGGGTAGATTGAAATACCCCAAACCTAAGTATGCTAAGTAAACATCAAATCATGATTTAGTAAGGCTAAAATATGCATTAGAAAGATTGGTAGACAATTTAAACCAAGGAAACGTAAGAAAATGCCTTAAGGGCAATTAGGGCAAAAATGTGCTCTAAGCTTGGAGAGACTTGGGTGAGTACCCAAATCATGATAAGACCTTAGTAATATTCTAATGGTCATTTTAAATCAATTAGCAAAGAAAACCAAGCTTGAAAACAAGTTAAAACACAAAATGTGCTTTAAGAAGTCTTAAAGCACATTTTTGAGAAATGTGTCTTAGAATTGAGTTTTGAGTGGCTAAATGTCCATCATTACTCTTTAATCAACATGTGTACTAATTAGTATCACATTAGGAGGTCTAAATCAATGGGAAATCAAAAATTTCAGAATATGTGCACTGATTAGTGAATAGTGCCAAATAGTGACTAGTTTAAGTTTTAATCAACTTAAGTCAATTAGTTGGTCAAACAAGACCATAAATATCTTGTTCATAATGAGGGGGCCGGTTTTTCTAAGGGAGGATGAGTCACCATAAGTAGTCAAATAAGGAAGAAAAGAAGAGATAAGTAAAAGAGTACTATTTGCTTTATTAAAGCAAATACCTTATATTAGCCACCTTTCTTCTTCTCTCTCTTCATTTCTCTTCTTCACACGGTTCCACCATCTTCTTCCTCCCTTCATTCACGTAGGAGCACCCATGGCAACACCACCTTGCCTTGTCCATAACTTACTCATTTTAGCTCCAAATCAAAAACTAAACACATATTTCTCTTAGTTAGGCCAAGACCTATCTTTCTATCTTTTCAAATCTTTCAAAGCTCCATTTTGGTACCAAGAGGAAACTCCATTGATGGAGGAAAATCAAGTTTGAAGAGCTCATTAGCTTCTCCATTCTCTTAGGTAAAGAAAATGTAAGAAAAACCAAGTTTCCATCATCTTCCTTATATGGCCGAAAATTCCTTCTCATGGGGCCTTGTTTTTATGCCTTGTTCTAGCTTGATTTATTCACCAAGGAGTGGAGGTCCTATTTCATTCAATGCCCAAGTCTACTTTGAGACTTCAAAGGTAATCATCCACTTTTATGCCTTAGAACACATTTCTAACCTAGGTTTTATTCCTAGAGGTTAGTGCATTGTTTAGTACTAATATGAGTAATTGAATATTGATTAGAACATTGGCAAGGGGAATTTAAGTGGTGGCCGAGATCTATGCAAGAAGAAGGTCTAAGGAAGAGATTAAGATAAGCTTGAGAAAACAAGGTAAAATGCTTACCTAATGGTGGTTTAAGATTAAGGAATGAGGTTTAGATAAGTACCAATGTAGCTTAGAGCTTACATTGTGTATTGGGTTATATAACCTAAGAAAAAGAACTTAAACAAGCTTATGAACTTGTGATTAAGGAGCTAATGAGAATGATTTAGTAATATAAGTTTAAGGTGGATTTTAAGAGCATTATAACTACTATAAGATTGATGAGTGTATTTGCAGGTTGAAAGCTTATATATGTGGGAAATTCAGTGTTTAAGTTTAAGTCATTTAAGGGCCTAAGAGCCATGTCATTTAAGAGCCTTAGTGCTATGCAATTTAAGATTATTGCAATATATTGAGTTTGTTGTGAATGATTTGGTTTGGGTGATGAGATATGATGAGAAAGAACTTGAGGTGTGAGATGGTTAAATGAGGAAAAATAATGTGTTTGGGCATGCTATGATGCTAGAGATGCTATGGCAAAATTTGAGTAGAAAATAAGTGTTTAGGCGATGGTGGTGAATTAATATGACCTAGGATTTACTAGGAGTCATTATGAGGAATTTGAGTGGAGATAGTTAACTAAGGAGTTCTTGAGGTTTAGAATGACCTAGAGATGTCTAGGAGGAATTAGAGGAATGGTGAGTGTTTTTGAACACACCAAAATCATGAGATGAGGAATGTAAGACATGTGCATAAGTTCAAGGAGAAGGTGTAATGCTTAAGGTGATTTAGATATGTTCTAAGGGAATTTAATGACTAAGGAAGTACTAGGAAGTCTTAGAGGTTGTCTTGATGAAAAAGGGGTGAGATAAAGTGTTGTAATGAGTTATAATGATTTAGGCATTACTTTGAAGGATTTAGGAATCAAGAGAATGTAATTGAGTATTTAGGACTTAGGCAAGTGTTGGTAAACTACTAGGAAGGAAATAAGGTGTTGATGGATGGAAGCTTAAGCTTGTGAAGGAACTTTAAGCAAATGCATAAAAGAATTTTCGATGGTGAAAGATGCTTGGGAGACGATGTTATAGTGGTGAGGAAAACATTTGGCATAGTGGTTACATTAGGTATGAACCACCACCTAGAACCTAGAGGAAAACATTACAAGTTAGCATTATTACAAGGAAAATGCATAATGACTAAGGTGGATCTTGGTGAAGATTTAATGTGTTTGGAGGAGGGCTTAAGGTGTATTTGAGGTGCCCAAATGAGGTTTAACATATTAGGATATATGAGGAGAAGTTTGGAGTTGAAAAGAGAATTTAGAAACAAGGTTCTGGAGCCGACCGACCTTAGGACCGGACTTGCAAGGTCGGTCGAGCTCAGTTTACACTACCGGAGAAAGTTTCTGGAATGGACCGACCTTGGGACCGGACTTACAAGGTCGGCCGGGCATGTATTTTGTACGGTAATAACTCTCTGGAATCGACCGAACATAGGACCGAACTTGGCAAGTTCGGTCGAGATTAAATTTCCCTCGGGGAAACTCTCGGGAATGGACCGACCTTGGGGACCGGACTTGCAAGGTCGGTCGGGGTAGAATTTTCAAATGGAGAAGTGTTCTGGAATGGACCGACCTTAGGTAAGGTCGGTCGGAAGTTCGGTCGGGCCTAAAAAAAAAAAAAAAAGGAAATTTTAAATTCTAAGAAAGGTAATAGGTAATAAGGTATACCTTTGGTAGGGTGGTAATGATTAGGACCCTAGGAACCTAAGGGATTAAGTTAAGTTAAGTATAAACTTAAAAGTTTAAGGTTAAGTTGTAAGATTAAGTTGTAAGACTTAAGAGGTGTTAGGTGGGAATCATTAAGGGATTAAGTAAGTTAAGCAAGTCAAGTAAGTTGGATTAAGTTAAGTGATTAACAACCTAAAACTGAATGAATGTTTTAGGACTTGGGGATTTGGACTCCGGAGGAGAGTAAGCAACCGAAACGACCAACGGTGAACGGCACAGTTCTCTTGTGACCTGCTTGCTAACGAGGTGTCCCTCGGCTTGTGTGCTATTTGTTTTGTGTGCTCACTAAACAAGATAAAGCATGCAACCGGAATATATTATATTTATTGTATTGTTGTGTGATGTTTGAAAACTAACACAACATACCGTGAGAACTTACTAACCAATGTTTAGTAAGGAATTGAGTGAGACTAAGGAACGCCCCCTAAGAAGGGACGATATGAACCGAAAGAGGTTAACCAACAAACAGGGTCTTGAGATTACTACTAACTGGAACTTGAGTGAGGAAACCCGGGACCGATCTCCGGTCATGCATGCTAAGGAAAGGGGGTCGGTATCTATAGCAGATTCGACTTCCGCTTAAGGACTTGTCTTCGGACTTGTAGCCTAGGGCCGGTTGCCGGCTCAGCTACGCTGGACTCCCGTCCAGAGTAGGTGGCATTAAGATGGTGTGGTGGGATCACCTAAATCCCAGGTTCGAATTAAGCTACAACCATTCCCTTCCAGGAACGGTTTGTATATTGAGATTAAGTTAAGATTAAGATTAAGGTAAGGTTAAGATAAGTTGCAACCGTTCCTTTTTAAAGGATGGTTTGTATTATTAAGATTAAGATAAGCTACATCCACTCCTTATTAAAGGATGGTTGTTTCTCAGATTAAGATAAGACTAAGATTGAGGTGAGATAAGGATGGACTAAGATTAAGAGGGAACATTACTTAAGGAGTTAAATAACTAACTCTCTAATTAAGGGAACGCATTTAAGTCGTTCATTGTGTGTGAACTTTGATTGTTCATATATGGATTGTGTGTTTACAGCATTTACTATTATGTTGTGCATTTAATCAACCTCCATGCTATCGACAATTAGTCGTCGTAGCCACGTTAGCTTGGGGGCCATGAGGGGATCGTACCAGCATTCGTGCTGACCCCCTTTGGGGGCTGTTTTTACTACACAGGTACATCAGGAAGCGGCCGTCGCGAGAGTAAGAAGGGGGTACAAGTGTTACGGGTTAAGTGTGGCCTACGAGTTGTGCATGTACACTCGTATGGCAATTTGAGTTAGTAAGATGTTAGGACGTGAGGGGGTTGTAAGAGGGATATGTAATTGGTTAAGGTTGTTGTACTAATGTTCGGTATATTCTGTAGTCAGACCGTGGCAAGGTCCTGGATTGTAAAGAATTCCGCTGTGACATGTTATATATATAATGTTAAGTTGCGAGACCACATCTGGATTGAGTTGGGGTGTTACAAAAAGTGGTATCAGAGCGTAGTTACGCTCTGAAGACAAGAAATACCGAACTTAGGAGAATATTGGGGTTGAGATTGAGTTATGGGTTAAGGGTTGAGAGATAGAGTGAGAGGTGCATTAGTCAGGACTTCCCGGTGTTTACCAGACATCCATAGTACCTAGGCCCGCCCTCCACATCCCTAACCCTAAATATGTGGAACAAACGCCAGAGAGAAGAAAGCCTTCTCTTACTCGGGGAAACCCGATCTGGCAGTTAGCTAACAATAAGCAGTACGAGAAACAACTGGTTGCACAACAGTTACGGAGAACTTGGAGGTTTTTAACGGAGCGCAACAGAGAAACAGGTGCTACCTATGGAATACTATCAGTAAGGGAACGGAAATTACCG
The DNA here is from genome assembly GCA_023374045.1 of Limonium bicolor. Classification (NCBI taxonomy): domain Eukaryota; kingdom Viridiplantae; phylum Streptophyta; class Magnoliopsida; order Caryophyllales; family Plumbaginaceae; genus Limonium; species Limonium bicolor. The sequence continues at coordinate 98,318,921 of CM041781.1, forward strand.
GCAACATAGGGTCGACATGCTACACAGTCGAAATAACCCGCGATACCAATGGTAAGGAAAGCACTACGCGTGCAATGGATAAGGAAATGATAAGAGACATGAGTATCGGACAGCGGTCCGAGTGAGCATAACAGTGGGATAATACAAAGCATGAGGATTGAGATTACTGGAAAGTCCAGTTAGAAACGGGAACTCCAAACCCCATACAATGAGGAAGGCTATAAACCTGGCCAACATAATGCGGACGACGATAGGAACTCATATAAATTGTATACCAAAATAGGACTACGATGTAGTGCCTAAAGGAGAATTATTACTTAATAACCACAACAAAATGTGTGGAGACAGGAGCAAGGATTAAGACATAAGAAAATATTAAGGGGCTCCCTCAGAAAGAGGAACGCCCTGATAAATGACAGTACTGTCAAACAACAAGGAAACTGCCAGATGGACGGTTATTTAAAATAAGAGATTATCGAAGGAGTCCCGAGGACTACCAATTACATGGAAATTAGAAGGAAGTGTCACTACCGATGTACCTTGTACCAATAACCCATCCTGCATGGCGCACTTGCCATAGCAAGTGCTACCACGGTTAAGCTACACGAAAAGCCATCAAGGCGAGAGAGGAGAACACTACAGTTGAAACGCATATTAACACCGGATTGTAAATCCACGAGAACAGAAAAATAAGACCTTGGAAAGGCCTGACGGCCTGACCATGATGAGATGAACCGACACATCAGTCAGCAGGGAGCTGAGCTTAGACGAAATGCTAAACCATATAAATATTAGCAACGGTATAACCCACTACAACAGCAACTGACAGTACGGTAAGAACACCAAGCTCAAACTCCACGAGGAAAACCTAAGAGATCGCTCGGTGATCCGAGCAAAACAATATGTAATCAATAACATACGAGGAATGTATAATAAGATACCATTGAGACCGTTGACATAACGTTCTCTAAAAAGAGCGGGATAAAACTCCCGAGATGACCGTTAAAACCTGCCGATAACAACAAACTTCGATGAATATGTTAGTAAACCCCGGAAACAAGGACAGAGAGAGTAGACTTAAGATATAACCTACCAAGAGTTAAGGACATACGAATTCCACGGAGGAAAGCTCAGAGGACTACCCCCACGGAGCGGGCATAGTCGAGCCGAACAAACTAATGAATGACAGCTAGTACTGTTCGTCGAACTCATTAACACCCAAGTATGATTGATCATCAAAGGGTGGTGTAATCAACAGAAGTTGAACGAAGCGTTGAGATGGAAGTATAAGACGACAGGATGATATCCAACTTGGACACCGTAAGGCAAACGCCTAATACGAACCTAACCTCGACTATTAAAAGACATAAGTCTAGTAAAATGACAGTATTGTCAAGGACATTAAATAACCTCAGATCACCTGAACAACTTCCATAGCAGGAAGCAGGATGCAGCAACTTACCATGAAACCCAACACTACATCTAATATGTAACCTAACTGTGGATAGTGTTCAAAGGACAGAACCTATAAGAATGACCTACAGATAAATAAGAGTGCAATAATGAGCTGAGACATTAAGCATAAGAGCCTACGAGCCAAGGATGTTAACCACATCAGAGCCCGAGGCGCAGTAAGTTATAAGAAAGCTTGTTTAAGCCACGAAGGAACTACAATTCGTAGATAGGAACGGTTATCAAACCCATAACTTAAAGTGTGGAAAATATTGCCAGGGAAAAACACCAATGAGAATATTGAAATAATGCTGAGGCCATGAGTGGGAATGAATCCCTCAAAAAGGCTTTCACTTATTAGAGATGCAATACGCTTTGCTAGAGAATGGAAACTGTAAAATTGAGATTTCTTTAGAACATATCAGATACACTTGAGTAATAAGGAAGGTTGCATAGATAACCCCATATCCAACACCCAGGATGTAAGAATTAGTAATGGTCAGAGATAAACATTGAGTGCACAACATGGCACGTCAAATGACCAATGCTCCGAAGAGCTTGTGATTCAGTGGATGACTTCTTCAGTAATCGGTAGAATTACATGGTAGATAACGTCATAAGAAAGAAAGAATGTGAGGGAAATCGGCCTACTTACGAATCTGAGATTGAAGCAGAACACCTTCGTATTAAGAGTGAACTATTTTACACCATGGTAACACAACCGCTATACACCGGAATGAGAGAACTCCCAGTGTGTTAACACCAAGAAGGGATTGAGTATAAGGTAAGACATTAGAATAAGTGATAAGAGGTTGCACCATTAATGGGCAACATGGTAAGGGCCAACTACCACGGTACTGGTGTCGTAAGTACAATAGTTAGATAAGTGGATTAAGTCATGGTGCGCGGTAAAAGCGACCGTTAGGTATGAGCTCAAATGTTGACACTGGGCAATTAGATTTATGAGTTAAGACCAGTAAAGTAAGAAAATAAGATGGTAGACGAACTGAGCATTGATGCCAGTAGTCTGGACCTGGTTAGGAAGATTTCACAGGAAGCACACTACCCATTCCTTAAGGAACTGGAAGTGCATTCCTAGTAGCATAAATATGAGAAACAAGATAAGAGGCTCTACGGAAAGAGACCTCAATTATTAAGAGACCGAATCAGTACGAGATACAGAAAGAGCTAGAGCATACCATACCCAAGAACACAGTAAATGGACTTCCCTTGATTAACTTCAAGAAGAACAATAAATGTTATTATGGAACGATGAAAGAGGAGATCGACAACAGAATACTTTATAATTAGCAATAGCTAAACGTATGACGGACACTATGAGTTTACTAAAACGAGACGTGGGACGACTGCACCCTACAGGGGCTTGCAGGCCTGACACGCTCATTTATGAGTTAGTTGGGTAAGTAGTAATGTACCAGTAAGGTACCCCATGTGTACGAGTAGTGTAAGCAACACGAGAAGTAGTCGACTCCGTACCACCGACAACGACGCAAGATTAGACAAGAGCAGCTACTACCACAAACAGTCGAAGAGAAGAATTCAGTTGAACCGCAACACAGAGGAACCAGAGAACAAGTAATTAAGGACTATGAAGTGCGAAGAGCACGGATTGTTAAGTACAGACATTGGACATATCTTATGATGTAAGAGATTAAATTGTAAAGCGCAATAAGCACTAAACAGTAGTTTCAGATTAAGAATCATCCTCAGACCAAAGGTCAGTTGGGGAGAACAATTTAGACATTCGAGAAAATAATAAGAGTAGAGCATAAGATCTTCAAGGAGAATAGATAGACGAGTTACAACTCATTAAGGCGTGTATATATAAAGATAAGACGTGTCCATTGAGAGCCAATATTCCTAAACTGTAAGGAGGCTGAAGGATATACAATACTGTAAAAGATAAGCGAGGTAGTTAAGCCTAAAAACATCAGAGTGGTGCAGCGGAAGCTAGCAGATCACTACCTTTGAGATTTAGACCAAACTAAGTTAAGGAAACGGTATAAGTACCGTTAAGAATCCTAGATACAGAGACTAAGTCATTTCTGATCGAATTATAAGTAAGATAGATGACGTGGAAGCTAGAATGCTTGGTGAGAATTAGACATCTTGAACTTTGTCCAAGAATGTGATGGTGTTGATTACGTGGGCGTAATCCATTTTAAGGGGGTAGAGCGAAAACCGCTTATCGTATATTTGAGTACTTACTACATAAACTACGGTGTGCATAGCACACAAAAAGAATATGAGAATATGTTTTACACAAACATTTATTGAGATAAATCGGTTATTGCACACAGAAGATGAATGCCATACATATTAAGTACCTGTCTTGTTAACTCCAGTGTGAGTACAACGTTAAGAGATTAAGGAAAAAAGATTAAGGATACTTAGAATAAGGAATATGAGGTTATGAGTCGATATGAGACTAGGTGTGAAAAGGAATATATGAGGTATGAGTCGATATGAGACTAGGGTGTGAGATAAAATAAGATAACATATGAGATACAATTTGACATGAGTATAAGGGAGAATATATAATGCTATGATATATAAGATGGTGAGAATTGGTATGAGGCTGATATAGAACTTAGTAAGAATGGGTGCCTTGAGGTAATTACTAAGAGATGAATTGGGAATGTCTAATGGACTGAGTCCACACCTTGGAGATGATTGTGATTATGATTAGAAGAACTAAAAAGATAGAAAATTGGACATGAGTGAATTATTTGGATGTTTGAAAATGACGTGGGAGGTGGAACTTGATTTTCTAGGGTCAAGGGAAAACCACAAATTGGGGTGGAAGGATGGTTCTACACTGATGCTGATCACGTCAGGGTAGGATGACTCCTGAAACTCCCTATCAGTGGTCACAATTAAATCACACTAAGGATAGAGGCCTTAGGGTAAATGAAATTGGAGTTGATTGTATTTTTAATTAGAGGAATTATTCCTCACATGACCTCGTAAAAAGGATTACCTTTTTACTGAGTCTCGCCCATGAAGTCGAGGACGCACGAGCCTTTGTCTTCGGACCGGTGACATGGGGAGAGCAGCGGTTTTTGTATTCTGGCCCATGGTGACGAGGACGAATGAGCCATTGTCTACGGACCGGTGACATGGGAGAATACGTTGTAAGTATGTGAATGTTTTAATCACAAAAAGGAACAAAAGGAATTTTGAGTGCTACACATGCTAAGCATGTGTGTGATATTTAATTAAGAATATGGCGGATCCAATGATCCAATGAGATTAAGTATACATAAGTATGATCTATATGATCTAAGGATGAGGTAAGACATGTATTCTAATAAGAAAAGATGCATGGGAACTTTGGGGACAAAGTTCTTTTAAGGGGGGTAGATTGAAATACCCCAAACCTAAGTATGCTAAGTAAAATCAAATCATGATTTAGTAAGGCTAAAATATGCCTTAGAAAGATTGGTAGACAATTTAAACCAAGGAAAACGTAAGAAAATGCCTTAAGGGCAATTAGGGCAAAAATGTGCTCTAAGCTTGGAGGACTTGGGTGAGTACCCAAATATCATGATAAGACCTTAGTAATATTCTAATGGTCATTTTAAATCAATTAGCAAAGAAAACCAAGCTTGAAAACAAGTTTAAAACACAAAATGCTTTAAGAAGTCTTAAGCACATTTTTGAGAAATTGTCTTAGAATTAGTTTTGAGTGGCTAAATGTCCATCATTACTCTTTAATCAACATGTGTACTAATTAGTATCACATTAGGAGGTCTAAATCAATGGGAAATCAAAATTTCAGAAATATGTGCACTGATTAGTGAATAGTGCCAAATAGTGACTAGTTTAAGTTTTAATCAACTTAAGTCAATTAGTTGGTCAAACAAGACCATAAATATCTTGTTCATAATGAGGGGGCCGGTTTTTCTAAGGGAGGAAGTCACCATAAGTAGTCAAATAAGGAAGAAAAGAAGAGATAAGTAAAAGAGTACTATTTGCTTTATTAAAGCAAATACCTTATATTAGCCACCTTTCTTCTTCTCTCTCTTCATTTCTCTTCTCACACACGGTTCCACCATCTTCTTCCCTCCTTCATTCACGTAGGAGCAGCACCATGGCAACACCACCTTGCCTTGTCCATAACTTACTCATTTTAGCTCCAAATCAAAAACTAAACACATATTTCTCTTAGTTAGGCCAAGACCTATCTTTCTATCTTTTCAAATCTTTCAAAGCTCCATTTTGGTACCAAGAGGAAACTCCATTGATGGAGGAAAATCAAGTTTGAAGAGCTCATTAGCTTCTCCATTCTCTTTAGGTAAAGAAAATGTAAGAAAAACCAAGTTTCCATCATCTTCCTTATATGGCCGAAAATCCTCCTCTCATAGGGCCTTGTTTTTATGCCTTGTTCTAGCTTGATTTATTCACCAAGACTAGTGGAGGTCCTATTTCATTCAATGCCCAAGTCTACTTTGAGACTTCAAAGGTAATCATCCACTTTTATGCCTTAGAACACATTTCTAACCTAGGTTTTATTCCTAGAGGTTAGTGCATTGTTTAGTACTCATATGAGTAATTGAATATTGATTAGAACATTGGCAAGGGGAATTTAAGTGGTGGCCGAGATCTATGCAAGAAGAAGGTCTAAGGAAGAGATTAAGATAGCTTGAGGAAAACAAGTAAAATGTTACTACCTATGGTGTGTAAGATTAAGGAATGAGTTTTAGATAAGTACCAATTGTAGAGCTTAGAGCTTACATTGTGTATTGGGTTATATAACCTAAGAAAAAGAACTTAAACAAGCTTATGACTTGTGATTAAGGAGCTCATGAGAATGAGTAGTATAAACTTAAAAGTTTAAGGTTAAGTTGTAAGATTAGTTGTAAGACTTAAGAGGTTGTTAGGTGGGAATCATTAAGGATTAAGTAAGTTAAGCAAGTCAGTAAGTTGGATTAAGTTAAGTGATTAACAACCTAAAACTGAATGAATGTTTTAGGACTTGGGGATTTGGACTCCGGAGGAGTAAGCAACCGAAACGACCAACGGTGAACGGTAAGTTTCCTTGTGATCTGCTTGCTAACGAGGTGTCCCTCGGCTTTTGTGTGCTATTTGTTTGTGGTGCTCACTAAACAAGATAAAGCATGCAACCGGAATATATATATTTCTTGTATGTTGTGATGTTTGAAAACTAACCACAACATACCGAGAACTTACTACCAATGTTTAGTAAGAGAATTGAGTGAGACTACGGAGCGCCCCTAAGAAGGGACGATATGAACCGAAAGAGGTTAGCCAACAACAGGTCTTGAGATTACTACTAACTGGACTTGAGTGAGGAAACCGGGACCGATGCCGTCATCGCAATTGCTAAGGAAAGGGGGTCGGGTATCTATAGCAGATTCGACTTCGCGCTTAAGGACTTGTCTTCGACTTGTAGCCTAGGGCGTTGCCGGCTCAGCTACGCTGGATCCCGTCCAGAGTAGGTGGCATTAGATGGTGTGGTGGGATCCCTAAATCCCAGGTTCGAATTAAGCTAACAACCATTCCCTTCCAGGAACGGTTTGTATATTGAGATTAATTTAAGATTAAGATTAAGGTAGGTTAAAGATAAGTTGCAACCGTTCCCTTTTTAAAGGATGGTTTGTATTATTAAGATTAAGATAAGCTACATCCACTCCTTATTAAAGGATGTTGTTTCAGATTAAGATAAGACTAAAGATTGAGGTGAGATAAGGATGGACTAAGATTAAGAGGGAACATTACTTAAGGAGTTAAATAACTAACTCTCTAATTAAGGGAACGCATTCTAGTTCGTTCATTGTGTTGGAACGTTTGATTCATATATGGAATTGTTTTTTGCAGCATTACTATTTATGTTGTGCATTTAATCAACCTCCATGCTATCGACAATTAGTCATCGTAGCCACGTTAGCTTGGGGGGCCATGAGGGGAATCGTACCAGCATTCGTGCTGACCCCCTTTGGGGCTGTTTTTACTACACAGGTACATCAGGAAGCGCCGTCGCGAGAGTAAGAAGGGGGTACAAGTGTACGGGTTAGTGTGTGCCTATACGAGTTGTTCATGTACACTCGTATGGCAATTTGAGTTAGTAAGATGTATAGGACGTGAGGGTGTTTGTAAGAGGGATATGTATTGGTTAAGGTTGTGTACTAATGTTTCGGTATATTCTGTAGTCAGACCGTGGCAAGGTCCTGGATTGTAAAGAATTCCGCTGTGACATGTTTATATATACTGTTAAGTTGCGAGACCACATCTGGATTGAGTTGGGGTGTTACAGAATGCGCCTTTGTCTTCAGACCGGTGACATAAGAGAGTACGACAAAAGTTATATGACTGTTTTAATCTTCCAAAGGACCGCAGACCAGAGAGCGTAAGTGTCCAATAGTCGGTACCTGCAGGCGATATCTTGCATCACTCACCCATGAAGCCGAGGACCTGTGAGCCTTCGTCTTCTGACCGGTGACATGGGGAGGATGCAACAAAGGGAATTTTGAGTGCTATACATGCTTAAGCATGTTGTGTGATATTTGAGTATAAGTATATGACAGACCTAATGAGTCAATAAGTTTAAGTACATATAAGCATGATCTATATGATCTATGGAATGAGATAAACCGTGTAATCTAATAAAATAAGATGCATGGGAACTTTGGGGACAAAGTTCATTTAAGGGGGGTAGATTGAAATACCCCAAACCTAAGTATGATAAGTAAACATCAACTTATGATGTAATAAGGCTAAAACATGCCTTAGGAAGATTGGTAGACAATCTAAACCAAAGAAAACACAAGAAAATGCCATAAGGGCAATTTAAGCAAAAACATGCTCTAAGCTTGGAGTGACTTTGATTAGAACCAAAATATTATTCTAAGACCTTATTAACATGCTAATTGACATGTTAAATCAATTACCAAAGAAAACCAAGCTCAAAAACAAGCTGTGCTTTAAGGACTCTTAAAGCACACTTTTGAAAAAATTGTCTTAGAAATGAGTTTTGAGTGGCTAAATGCCCATGATTACACGTTAATCAACATGTGTACTAATTAGTATCACATTAGGAAGCCTAAATCAACGAGAAATAAAAAATTTCACAAATTTGTGCACTAATTATGAATAGTACCCAAATAGTGCCTAAATAAGTCTTAAGTCAACTTTAATTAGTCAATGGTCAAATTTAAACCATAAATATCTTATTAATGGATTGGGGGCGGTTTTGGAGAGCTGAGTCATCACCTTATGCCAGCCTTTAAGGAAAATAAGAGGTAAAGTAAGAAAAAGAACTATTTACTTTAAAAAGAAAATATCTCACCTTTTAACCTACCTCTCTCCCCTCTTTGTAACACCCCGTCTTAAGCCAGCCGTGTTCATCGCTTCCTAACAATTAATATCTAAACGTCGCAGCGGGAATAATTATCACCAGGACCTTGCTACGGTCTAACCAACAAGAAATACCATTACTCAAATATTTACAATCACATATCCACAATGTATACCCCAACCGAGTTTAAAGTATTCTCCAAAACCATACAATATTTCACACGTTCAGGTTCAACTACTAACTGACAGGTGCACAGGCGCTACCCGTTCTCAAAATAAAGTCCCACCTAGAGCTACCCGCTCCTACTCTCGTGGTGTGACTTCATCGGTCGCTTACCTGCAAGTGTAAAAACAGCCCCCAAAGGGGGTCAGCACGAATGCTGGTACGACCCTCCCATGGCCCCCAGCTAACGGGCTACGACGACTAATTGTCGATAGCATGGAAGTTGATTAGCATGATGAGCATAATAAGCGTAATAAGCATAATATGAAGCACAACAAACCAACAACCACAATGAACAAAAGTAGCTCATTAGCAAATGAACGACTCAGGCATTCCCTTAATAAGTGAGTTAGTTCTTAACTCCTTAGATCCACAATCTCCTTAACCTTACAGTTGCCAACCGCTCCACTATTAGATTGGTTAGCCTTTAATTGGTCGCTTATCTTTGTAGGGCTTGGTTAACCCTAGCCGGTAGCAGTGCACCATCCGACGATAAGTTACCTTTCTTAATTTGTTGGGGATGTAGGCTTGATCCCCCCACGCCATCCTTAATGTTCCTCCCACCTCAAACAGTAGCCCGGGTGGTCGGGTCGGTTTGTTGACACTAGGCGACGAGTCTAATGACAAGTCTTTTTGGAAGTCGGATCTGATTCAAATACCGACCTCCCCCAATACACATGTGTCGGTACCATTCCGGATTCCTCTCTCCCACCCCAAGTTATGGTTAGAGAAAGCCTTATTAATCATGGGTTAGTTAAACCTCAACGGGCAAAAACCAACAATCGCCAATACTTACTTCTTATCTTTAACTCATTGAGTACTTAACTTAGTTAGCAACATTCTCAAGTCTCGTGGGTTAGTGTAAGCTAAACACATTCACATCGAGAATAAGTATAACCGGTTGCATGCCTTATCTTGTCTTAGTCGTAGCAAATAAACAGATAGCACACAAGCCGAGGGACACCTCGTTAGCAAGCAGGTCACAAGAAGGACTGTACCGTTCACCGTCGACGATCGTTTGGTTTATCTCCTTCCAAGTCCCAATTCATAAGCCTAAAACATTCATTCAGTTTTAGGTTATTATTCAATCCAACTCAATAGAATTACTTAACCTTCCTAGATATCAACCTTTACCCATTGTTTTTCACTAAGCCTTATGGTTTTTTAACTTAACTCCTAAGTGCATCATTTCCTCTTTCTATTATCACACTTACTCTCCCACTTAATGACCATTACACCCACCAAACATGTCCTTAATAATCTTATAACATCAATACTTAATTATCCCCATCATTTCCTAACCATAAACAAGGTTTTTGGTCCATACATGGCCTGTCCGAACTTGTGTCCGGACTTCCCAAGTTCGGACACAAGTCGAGACTCAAAACTGAATACAGACGCTTGTCCGAACTTGTGTCCGGACTTCGAAGTTCGGACATGGGTCGAGAAAATCTCAAAGTAGAAACAGGTACGTCCGAACTTGTGTTCGGACTTCCCAAGGTCGGACACAAGTCGAGACTCTGAAAATTTGTACGCAACAGGGCCTGTCCGAACGTCCATGTCCAGACGGATGTTCGGACAAGGCAAAACACTCATTTTCTAAATCTTTAAACACTTAACCAATTTTCACCAAAACTTCTCTAAAAGCCTCATAATGTTTCCAACATCATTTGGTACACTTACACACCCTCATGCAACATCCATAAACTCATTTTCTATCTGCTTAAACACTTACTCACTTCACACCAAAATTCCTACACTTATGATATTTTCCCCTTGGTTTTCTAAGTGGTGTTCCCTACCTATGATAACCACTATGCCAATAATGTTCCCCACTACTACAACCATCATCTCCAAAGCATCTTTTCTTCTTGCCTTCCCAAGGTTTTCCTTAAATTCTAAGCTCTAGTTTCACCTAAACCACCTAAAAGTTTTATGCTCTTTTATATCAAGCTTACTAAAGTTTCCTAGCTTCTTTCATCAACATTTACCTAAGTCCTAAGTACCCAAGTACACACTTTTGATTCCTAAATCCTTCATGGTGATACCTAAGTCATTATAAGTCATAAAAACACCTTAATCTCACCCTTTTTCATCAAGACAACCTCTAGAGCTTCCTAGTACTTCCTTAGTCATTAATTCCCCTTAGGATATCTTAAACACATAAGTTCTCCTTTAAATTTTGCCATGGGTTCTCTAGTATATCGTACATCCTAACACTTGGTTTTTCTCCATCAAACAACCAATACCACTCAAATTCTCATCACAACACCTTAACACACAATTTACACAAAAACTTCACCACATCATCATATAGTGCTTAAACTTAAAATGCTTGGCACTTAGGCCCTTAAATGACAATAATATTAACCACTGAATTTCCACATATATTTGCCTTCAACCTGCAAATACACACAACAAGGCTCCCATTGAAATAAAATGCTTCTTGTAATTCACCTTGATGTTCTTAAACTATCTCTTTTTCTCATTTGCTCCTTAGTCACAAGTTCACAAACATAGTCATTGTTTCTCCTAGGTCATATATAACCCTTTTCTAATGTAAACTCTCTACTAAACTCATCTCATATCTAAATCCAATTCCCTTAAACAATAAAACACCTTAAGGTAAGTAATTTATCTTGTTCTTTTACAAGCTTTAAAAGCTTTCTTCCTTAGGTTTTTCCTTGCTCAATATCGGTCACCAATATATATCTCCTTGCCAATGTTCTAACCAATATCCAATGACTCCAATGAGTACTAGATAATACATTCACCCTAATGAACAAACCCTAGGTTAAAAATGTGTTTTAAGTATTAAGGTGATGTTTTACCTTGGTTTCTCAAGACACTGGATATGAAGCAAGAAGGACCTCCTCAACCTTTGAAGAGTAGAAAACAAGCTAGAACAAGGCATAAACATGGAGTCCCATGAGTGCAAATTTCCGGACAAGGAAAGAAATGATGGGAACCTAGATTTTCTTACACTTTCTTTACCTTAAGAGAGTGGAGAAGCCAATGGAGTCTCCAAACTTGAATTTCCTCCTCCAATGGTGGTTTGACTTGGCACCAAAATGAAGCTCTTGAAGTTTTGAAAAGATAGAAAGGAAGAGCTTGAGCTAACTAAGAGATATATATTTAGTTTTGGTTTTGGAGCTAAATGAGCAAGATGTGTGCAAGGCTAGATGGAGCTAGCATGGAGGTATGCTTCACGTTAATGGAGAAGGGAAAGAGAGCAAGAAACCGTGGGAAACAAGGGAGAATGAAGAAGTGAGGAGAGAGAACCACTAAAGGTGAGATATTATGTTAAAAAGGTGAATAGTTAACTTTTTTGCTTTTGCTTTCTCTTTACTTAGCTGAGTGTGGTGGGTCACACTTAAAAACCGGCCCCCTTGGTCAAATAAGGTAGGTTTTGGTCTTTGTTGACCATTTATTTGACTTACTTTGACTAATGTTATAAACTAGCTTAATTAAGTTACTATTCACAAAACAAGACACATTGTTGTGAAATTATTGATTTCCCATTGATATAGACTTCCAAATGTGATACTATATAGTACACATGTTAATTAAAGAGTAATGATGGACATTTAGCCATTCAAAACTCATTTACAAGACAATTTTTCAAAAACGTGCTTTAAGACTCCTTAAGCACATTTTGTGTTTTAACTTGTTTTCAAGCTTGGTTTTCTTTGGTAATTGATTTAAAATGACCATTAGGATATTACTACTAAGGTCTTAGAACAATATTTGGGGTACTCTCCCAAGTCTCCCAAGCTTGAGCACGTTTTTGCTTAAACTGCTCTTTTTGGTGTTTCCTTATATTTTCTTTGATTAGAAATGTTTCTTAATGTTTCTAAGAGGCATTATTTAGCCTCCTTATATCTTAGTTTATCATTTAACACCACATCTATGTTTGGGGTATTTCAATCTACCCCCCTTAAAAGAACTTTGTCCTCAAAGCTCACATATGTGCTAATCATTCACGGTACTCAATTCCCTTAATCTTAACACCACATCTTATATTCACATTCACACATCTCAAGACTCAAAGGTCAATCTCAAATACAATACATAGTATTATACATAACTCAAACTTACACCGAAGTGTAGCAACTTACACAAATTCACATCTTAAACAACCAAACAAACGACAAGCATGATCGTTTCCTAACTCAAAAGCGAGGAAGCTCTACCCCCTTAAAAAGGAGGTACACCCCTCGTACCCTATACAGACGATCTAGTCAGTAACACAAAGAAGGGAACTTCGCCCTTATCTTATCCTCTAATTCCCACGTGGCCTCTTCGACATCCTGGTTAGACCAGAGAACCTTCACCAGTTGCACTGACTTATGGCGAGTGTCCCTAGTCTTACTGTCCAAGATTCTTTGAGGAGTCTCCACGGATCTCATATTTGGTTCTAAAGTCAAACCTCTCAGTTCTAACACATGGGAGGGGTGGGCATGTATTTCTTTAGCTGTGAAACATGAAAAACATCATGCACTTTACCCGCTCAGCAGGTAAATTCACCTGTAAGCAACCGGGCCACCCGCTCCGTAATCTCATAAGGACCAACAAATTTTGGGCTTAATTTGCCCTTCTGCCCAAACCTGAATACACCCTTCATTGGTGAAACTCGCAGAAATACCTGGTCGCCCACTGCGAACTCTAGGTCCCGTCGTCGAACATCAGCATACGATTTCTGCCTATCTTGAGCAGCTCTCATGTTCTCCCTGATTTGCTGAACTTCAGCCTTAACTTGCTCTAAGTACTCTGGTCCTATAATGACCGTCTCACTCGACTCATCCCAGCAGAGCGGTGTACGGCATGGTCTACCGTACAACACTTGAAAAGGTGCCATCTTGATCGAAGCGTGATAGCTGTTGTTGTATGAAAACTCAATCAGATGTAGTCTGTCAATCCAACTGCCCTGGAAGTCTAAGGCACATGCTCTCAGCATGTCCTCGAGTGTCTGAATAGTACGCTCAGTCTGACCATCTGTCTGAGGATGGAACGCGGTACTCAACTTGAGTTCTGTACCCAACGCTTCTCTGGTAGCTCTCCAGTACCTCGAAAGGAATCTGGTATCTCTATCTGACACTATGGTCTTTGGTATCCCGTGATGTCTCATGATTTCTTTCTCAAATAACTCAGCTAACTTGGTCACCTTCCAAGTATCCTTCATCGGTATGAATCGGGCTACTTTGGTAAGGCGATCCACCACCACCCATATCATGTTGAGACCTCCCCTAGCAGGTGGAAGCCCAACTACGAAGTCCATGGAGATATCATGGAACTTCCACTCCGGAACTGGCATCGACTGTACCATTCCGCCCGGTCGTCGGTGCTCGAATTTCACCTTCTGGCATGTGAGACACCTCAAGACGAACTCGGTAACATCTGTCTTCATCCCCGACCACCAGAAGTATCTCTTCATGTCTTTATACATTTTAGAGGCTCCTGGATGGATGGAAACTGAAGAACAGTGTGATTCCCTAAGTATACGGTCTTTCAGATCCATGTTGCCCCGTGGTATGCATAACCGGCCCTTAAGTCTGATCAGATCATCATCATGAAGTCTGAAGTCGTATTTCTGACTCTCAAAGGTACCATCTGTCAGTTTCTGTCTGACCTCTCTCATATACTCATCTGTCCTCTGAGCCTCTCGCACCTCATCAACCAAGCTGGAGAAAGAAACTAGCGAATGGAGTGAGTGTGCTCGACGGCTCAGGGCATCTGCTACAACATTGGCCTTCCCCTCTTTGTATTGGAGGTCAATGTCATAGTCTTTCAGAAACTCTAACCATCTCCTCTGTCGAAGATTTAACTCCTTCTGAGTGAATATGTATCTCAAACTCTTGTGATCGGTGTAGATCGTGACACTAACCCCATATAAGTAGTGGCGTCATATCTTCAAAGCGAAGACTACAGCTCCCAGCTCTAAATCATGTGTGGGTTAGTTCTCCTCATGTTTCTTCAACTGGCGTGAGGCATAAGCCACCACCTTGCCATGTTGCATGAGCACGCAACCCAGCCCTCTGCCGGATGCATCACAATAAACCTCAAAGCCCTCTGTACCGTCTGGAATGGTCAGAACCGGTGCAGTGGTCAGTGAGTCCTTCAAGCTCTTAAATTATTTCTCACAGTCAGTCGTCCACAAGAACGGTGCATCCTTCTTCATCAGACTAGTCATCGGTTTCGCGACCTTGCTGAAATCCCTAACAAACCACCTGTAGTAACCTGCCAGACCGAGAAAGCTCCGGATGTCGGTAACAGTCTTCGGTCTTGGCCAAGTACGTACGGCATCAATCTTTGCTGGATCTACTGAGATCCCAGCATCTGAGATGACATGACCTAGGAAAGAGACCTGGTCAAGCCAAAACTCACACTTGGAGAACTTAGCATATATCTGGTTCTCCCTCAATATTTCCAATACCCTCCTCAGATGTTCCTCATGTTCAACCTTAGACTTCGAGTATATCAAAATGTCATCAATAAAAACCACAACCGACTTGTCCAGCTGCTCCCGGAACAAGCGGTTCATCAGATCCATAAATTTCGCCGGTGCGTTCGACAAACCGAACGGCATCACTGTGAATTCATAGTGGCCGTATCGTGTCCGGAATGCCGTCTTCTCAATGTCTCCCTCCTTAATGGCTATCTGATGATACCCCGATCTGAGATCAATCTTGGAAAACACAGACGCTCCCTTCAACTGATCGAACAGATCGTCAATGCGGGGTAGTGGGTACTTATTCTTCACTGTAACTGCATTCAGCTCTCTATAGTCGATGCAGAGGCGGAGACTACCATCCTTCTTCTTCACGAAGAGGACTGGCGCTCCCCATGGTGACACACTTGGTCTAATGAATCCCTTATCCAACAAATCTTTCAATTGTTCTTTTAACTCAGTCATTTCTACCGGAGCCATACGGTATGGTGCCTTGGCTATCGGTCCGGTACCAGGTAGCAGCTCGATGGTGAACTCTACCTCCCGAGTGGGTGGCATGCCGGGCAGTTCCCGTGGAAATAAGTCGGGGAACTCCGACACTACCGGTAAGTCGGGGTCGAACTCAGGGTCTCTCTCTATGTCCTGTACATAGCAGAGGTACACTTCTTCCTTCCTCCTTAATTCTTTATACATTGCCATGGCGGTGATGATCTTAGTCGAAGGCTCTCTGGGCCTCTGGCGGTATGATATTGTTACCCCAGACGGACTCCTGAGCAGCAATCTATGCTCGGCGCAGAGGATACGTCCCTTGTGCCGCTCCAACCAGTTCATCCCAAAGATAACATCAAATCCTAGCTTACTGAACTCAATAAAACTGACTGGAAAGTCTTCTCCCTTAATTCTGACAGTGGCTCCTCGGTAGTAACGAGTGCAACGAACCTTCTCCTTAGACGGGAGCGTAACCGTGAAGTCGGGTAGCTCATCAGTGTCTAGCCCCAACCTGCTCGCGAATGATGCCGAGACAAAGGTATGCGAGGCACCTGAGTCGAAGAGAACTGATGCCTCAATCCCATTAATCGGAAAGGTGCCGGTGAGGATAGTACCGCTGGCGTTGGCCTGTGCCTCTGTAAGTATGCTTAGTGCACCTTCCGTACCGAGTCCATAACCTAATTGTGTTCATAAGCTTCATGAGTATTGATGGTATAACAAGAGTCGTAACAATTCATATGAACAACACTGTTATTTTATTCATAACCATCCTGTTTACAACATGAGCTTAAATCTTACATCTCATTCCTCATTTCATCCTACCATTACATGGCTAATATTTTCTAAAGGTTAGGTTTAATCTTCCTGGTCTCATATGCGTCGCATTGATTACTGCTGACGGTGCTGTATTCAGCTTGATTCGCTTAATCCCATGGTATAACATCCTTGATTCTCCTCCCATAATTAACACATCACCTGACTTAAGTACCAACTTATCTGCACGGTCCGCACGCTTCAGCTCGCCGTATAAAAACTCTGCATCATCCCCAATGGACCAAGACACTACGGGTATCCCTCTTTCGAGAGACTCCGTTGTCTCGTCCTTATCCTGGTGTAGTCCCAGTTTCCCATCCTTCTCGTAGAAGTTTACAATGCAAATGTCTGCCTGGATGTCTGGAATCGGTTCAGCTTCCAACTGCTGGGCGATTTCCACGACTTGTGTAATAACTGGATGGAACTCTTCGGGTATTCCCGGTGGTGAGACTCCATCTTGCACCCTCATGGTTTGGTAATTCTTGGCATACGGATTCCAATCCTTGCCCAAGCTCATCATTTTTAATCTCATCCTTGCTCCCCCTGGGTACTCCGGTGTGTAAAAACCTCCCGGTCCCATTCCTAGTTGATTGCATCTTCTGATGATGGCTATTTGTGCTTCGGGTGTCAGGTATCCCCTTAATAAAATCATACCTGGGCGGATAACCTGACATTGTTCGGTTGGAAAGTCTATGGTTTCGATGTCGGTGTGCTCCGGGTTAGGTGTAGATGGTATTGGGTAGCAGATGTTGAATCTTCCTAAAGTGATAGTAGGTTATATCTTACTTAAGTTCTAATCTCATCTTATTCTTACTTAACTCAGTTATTCACCAAACATGCGTGATAATGCGGTAAACAGGTAGTTTTATTACTAAATGGTTATAGCGGTACCTGGCCTCGATGAGGGTTCAGGCTCATCGTCCCGGTCCACCATGTGTAGTGTGGGTCCCGGCTTCTGGGTCACCCTTGGGTTCTTGTCTGCCACTTGCTGCCCCCTCCTCTGACCGTCGGATCCAGATCCCTGATCGGTCTTGGCCTTAATCTTAAAACTCGGTCTGTAATTCTTACTCTCCGGGTTCCCGTAGCACTCATATGCCCGGTGCCCAAGTACTCCACAAAAGTTACACTCCACCTTATTCCCCTTACAGTCGAGCCCGGGGTGGTCCTTGTGACACCACCTACAGATGAAGCGTCGCTGGTAGCCACCACCGGCTCCCTTCTCAGTCTCAATCCTGATGATTCATAATGTCAATTCTCATATCTCAAACAGTTACTAATTTGTTTCTTAACTCATTCAATATCAATTCCTTACCCTTTGGCGCCCTAGAGCGCAGGGGTGTAGCTGCATAAGCATATGTCAACTTTAATGGCTCTTCCGGAGCCTTCTCTTTTTCCTCCTTCCCCTTTGGGTTCTGATTTTTCTGGGCCTGAGGCTGGTACTTTTGTTTCTTGTACCCTCCTTGCCCTTGGTGTTCTGCACCCTTCCCAGCACTCTTTCTTTTGGCATTGTCCTCGTCCCTCAGCTGAACGGTTATCTCAACCTTAGCAGCGGCATGATAGCACTCCTGCTTCCAAAGGTATTAGTTCCTCTTATTTCTCACAAACTAAATCTCATCCACTTAACTATATCTTACTCAAATCTCAATTATTCTTATTACCTACAAGGTAGTATAACTCGTCGGCCCCATGCCGTAGCGGAGTCGGTGGCTAAGCCCGCCATAGAAGCGGTCCACCAGTATCTGGTCTGAATACCCAAGACCTGGTAGAAGACGGAGCAAGGCGGTGAACTCTGTGTAATCGTCCACCGTCATCTTGTCGATCTGCTTAAGCATCCAACTGCAAGCGCTTCTTCGTCTGGACATGGGCGGGGTAGTACTTTGCTCGTAGCAAGGCGGTGTACTGCTCCCAGCCGAACTCTGGATTGGCCACACGCTCGGCCCTCACCAGCTTCCACCAATCGCCTGCCGCCCCCTTCAGGTAGAAAGCAGCTAGATGCACCTTGATCCCAGCAGGGACATCAAGAGTCTCGAAGGCGGTCTCCAGCTCGGAGATGTACGCCTCAAGCTTGGCGGGATCGGTCTCCCCCTTAAAGTGCGCGGGTCAAAGATCTGCAAGACTCTTCACCCAATTTGGTTCCCTGGGTTGTGGCGGTGGAGGTGGTGCACCCACACCAGGCTGATAGCCCATATGCCCTAATGCGGCAGCTACGATCTCTGCGATCGTCTGCCCTCCAGGTATTCCTGAAGCATCATCACCCTGGCCACAGCCTCGTATTCACCACTATTTCGATTAACGAATTTATAACGTCCGTAGACGGTAAAGACGATCCACACTTAATAGTGGTCATCAGACTCTACTCACTCTAACTTCTCACACCCTTAACCCATCACTTATTCCTTAACTTATATCCTAACTCGGTGGTTACTCATGTCCGGTATTTCTTGATCAGAGCGTAACTACGCTCTGATACCACTTTTGGTAACACCCCATCTTAAGCCAGTCGTGTTCATCGCTTCCTAACAATTAATATCTAAACGTCACAGTGGGAATATTTATCACCAGGACCTTGCTACGGTCTAACCAACAAGAAATACCATTACTCAAATATTTACAATCACATATCCACAATGTATACACCAACCGAGTTTAAAGTATTCTCCAAAACCATACAATATTTCACACGTTCAGGTTCAACTACTAACTGACAGGTGCACAGGCGCTACCCGTACTCAAAATAAAGTCCCACCTAGAGCTACCCGCTCCTACTCTCGTGGTGTGACTTCATCGGTCGCTTACCTGCAAGTGTAAAAACAGCCCCCAAAGGGGGTCAACACGAATGCTGGTACGACCCTCCCATGGCCCCCAAGCTAACGGGGCTACGACGACTAATTGTCGATAGCATGGAAGTTGATTAGCATGATAAGCATAATAAGCGTAATAAGCATAATATGAAGCACAACAAACCAACAACCACAATGAACATAAGTAGCTCATTAGCAAATGAACGACTCAAGTGTTCCCTTAATAAGTGAGTTAGTTCTTAACTCCTTAGATCCACAATCTCCTTAACCTTACAGTTGCCAACCGCTCCACTATTAGATTGGTTAGCCCTTAATTGGTCGCTTATCTTTGTAGGGCTTGGTTAACCCTAGCCGGTAGTAGTGCACTATCCGACGATAAGTTACCTTTCTTAATTTGTTGGGGATGTAGGCTTGATCCCCCCCCCCACGCCATCCTTAATGTGCCTCCCACCTCAAACAGTAGCCCGGGTGGTCGGGTCGGTTTGTTGACCCTAGGCGACAAGTCTAATGACAAGTCTTATTTGGAAGTCGGATCTGATTCAGATACCGACCTCCCTCAATACACATGTGCCGGTACCATTCCGGATTCCTCTCTCCCACCCCAAGTTATGGTTAGAGAAAGCCTTATTTATCATGGGTTAGTTAAGCCTCAACGGGTAAAAACCAACAATCGCCAATACTTACTTCTTATCTTTAACTCATTGAGTACTTAACTTAGTTAGCAACATTCTCAAGTCTCGTGGGTTAGTGTAAGATAAACACATTCACATCGAGAATAAGTATAACCGGTAGCATGCCTTATCTTGTCTTAGTCGTAGCAAATAAACAGATAGCACACAAGCCGAGGGACACCTCGTTAGCAAGCAGGTCACAAGAAGGACTGTACCGTTCACCGTCGACGATCGTTTGGTTTATCTCCTTCCAAGTCCCAATTCACAAGCCTAAAACATTCATTCAGTTTTAGGTTATTATTCAATCCAACTCAATAGAATTACTTAACCTTCCTAGATATCAACCTTTACCCATTGTTTTTCACTAAGCCTTATGGTTTTTAACTTAACTCCTAAGTGCATCATTTCCTCATTATCTATTACACTTACTCTCCCACTTAATGACCATTACACCCACCAAACATGTCCTTAATAATCTTATAACATCAATACTTAATTATCCCCATCATTTCCTAACCATAAACAAGGTTTTTGGTCCATACAGTGGCCTGTCCGAACTTGTGTCCGGACTTCCCAAGTTCGGACACAAGTCGAGACTCAAAACTGAATACAGACGCCTGTCCGAACTTGTGTCCGGACTTCGGAAGTTCGGACATGGGTCGAGAAAATCTCAAAGTAGAAACAGGTACGTCCGAACTTGTGTCCGGACTTCCCAAGGTCGGACACAAGTCGAGACTCTGAAAATTTGTACGCAACAGGGCCTGTCCGAACGTCCATGTCCGGACGGATGTTCGGACAAGGCAAAACACTCATTTTCTAAACCTTTAAACACTTAACCAATTTTCACCAAACTTCTCTAAAAGCCTCATAATGTTTCCAACATCATTTGGTACACTTACACCCTCATGCAACATCCATAAACTCATTTTCTATCTGCTTAAACACTTACTCACTTCACACCAAAATTCCTACACTTATGATATTTTCCCCTTGGTTTTCTAAGTGGTGTTCCCTACCTATGATAACCACTATGCCAATAATGTTCCCCCACTACTACAACATCATCTCCAAAGCATCTTTTCTTGCACTTCCCAAGGTTTTCCTTAAATTCTAAGCTCTAGTTTCTACCTAAACCACCTAAAAGTTTTATGCTCTTTTATATCAAGCTTACTAAAGTTTCCTAGCTTCTTTCATCAACATTTACCTAAGTCCTAAGTACCCAAGTACACACTTTTGATTCCTAAATCCTTCATGGTGATACCTAAGTCATTATAAGTCATTAAAACACCTTAATCTCACCCTTTTTCATCAAGACAACCTCTAGAGCTTCCTAGTACTTCCTTAGTCATTAATTCCCCTTAGGATATCTTAAACACTTAAGTTCTCCTTTAAATTTTGCCATGGGTTCTCTAGTATATAGTACATCCTACACTTGGTTTTTCTCCATCAAACAACCAATACCACTCAAATTCTCATCACAACACCTTAACACACAATTTACACTAAAACTTCACCACATCATCATATAGTGCTTAAACTTAAAATGCTTGGCACTTAGGCCCTTAAATGACAATAATCTTAGCCACTGAATTTCCACATATATTTGCCTTCAACCTGCGAATACACACAACAAGGCTCCCATTGAAATAAAATGCTTCTTGTAATTCACCTTGATATTCTTAAACTATCTCTTTTTCTCATTTGCTCCTTAGTCACAAGTTCACAAACATAGTCATTGTTTCTCCTAGGTCATATATAACCCTTTTCTAATGTAAACTCTCTACTAAACTCATCTCATATCTAAATCCCATTCCCTTAAACAATAAAACACCTTAAGGTAAGTAATTTACATTGTTCTTTTACAAGCTTTAAAAGCTTTCTTCCTTAGGTTTTTCCTTGCTCAATCTCGGTCACCAATATATATCTCCTTGCCAATGTTCTAACCAATATCCAATGACTCCAATGAGTACTAGATAATACATTAACCCTAAGGAACAAACCCTAGGTTAAAAATGTGCTTTAAGGTATTAAGGTGATTGTTTTACCTTGGTTTCTCAAGACAAGCTTGGATATGAAGCAAGAAGGACCTCCTCAATCCTTTGAAGAGTAGAAAACAAGCTAGAACAAGGCATAAACATGGAGTCCCATGAGTGCAAATTTTCGGACAAGGAAAGAAATGATGGAAACCTAGATTTTCTTACACTTTCTTTACCTTAAGAGAATGGAGAAGCCAATGGAGTCTCCAAACTTGAATTTCCTCCTCCAATGGTGGTTTGACTTGGCACCAAAATGAAGCTCTTGAAGTTTTGAAAAGATAGAAAGGAAGAGCTTGAGCTAACTAAGAGATATATGTATTTAGTTTTGGTTTTGGAGCTAAAATGAGCAAGATGTGTGCAAGGCTAGATGGAGCTAGCATGGAGGTATGCTTCACGTTAATGGAGAAGGGAAAGAGAGCAAGAAACCGTGGGAACAAGGGAGAATGAAGAAGTGAGGAGAGAGAGAACCACTAAAGGTGAGATATTATGTTAAAAAGGTGAATAGTTAACTTATTTGCTTTCGCTTTCTCTTTACTTAGCTAGATAAGTGCGGTGAGTCACACTTAAAAATTGGCCCCTCTTGGTCAAATAAGGTCGGTTGTGGTCTTTGTTGACCATTTATTTGACTTACTACTTTGACTAATGTTATAAAACTAGCTTAATTAAGTTACTATTCACAAAACAAGACACATTGTTGTGAAATTTTTGATTTCCCATTGATACGATTTCCAAATGTGATACTATATAGTACATGTTAATTAAAGAGTAATGATGGACATTTAGCCATTCAAAACTCATTTACAAGACAATTTTCAAAAACGTGCTTTAAGACTCCTTAAAGCACATTTTGTGTTTTAACTTGTTTTCAAGCTTGGTTTTCTTTGGTAATTGATTTAAAATGACCATTAGGATATTACTAAGGTCTTAGAACAATATTTGGGTACTCTCCCAAGTCTCTCCAAGCTTAGAGCACGTTTTGCTTAAACTGCTCTTTTGGTGTTTCCTTATATTTTCTTTGATTAGAAATGTTTCTTAATGTTTCTAAGGCATTATTTAGCCTCCTTGTATCTTAGTTTATCATTTAAACACCACATCTAAGTTTGGGGTATTTCACTCTTCTTCATTTCTTCTTCTTCCACTGATTTTTCTTCTTCCTCCCTGCTCCAAAAACGTGAGAAGCAGCCCCATTCTTGCTCCACCTTCATTTTCTCACAAAATCTTCATTTTAGCTCCAAATCCAAAACTAAGCTTAGATAACTCTTAGTTAGATCAAGCCCTTGCTTTCTATCTTATCAAAAATGGAAAAGCTCCAATTCGGTGCCATGAGAAAACTCCATTGATGGAGGAAAATCAAGTTTGAAGAGCTCTTTTGGTTCTTCATTCATCCAAG